>JAKSZP010014554.1:0-197512 GCA_022478985.1 Massospora cicadina
CTACTCTTTGCCCCAAAGTGATGACTCCTTGAGATCCTTATCTGGCTCCCAATATTTTCTGCGATGGACTTGGCCAGTGGCTACTTGCAGATTGATCTTTCCGCTGAGGATTGTGCCAAGTGTGCCCTTGTCTCCCATGAGGGGTCGTTTAAGCCTACACGTATGTTGCAGGGGTTATGCAACGCCCCTGCCACCTTCCAGTGGGTTATGGACTAGTTGTTTGGGGATCCTAAACTCATGTGTGTGTTAGTATACCTCGATGATGTCACTGTCTTCTCCCAAACTTTTTTTGCACATCTCAATCATCTTTGACAGGTCTTCCAGCGGCTATGGGAGGCCTCCTTGAAACTAAAACCGTCTAAATGTAAATTTTTTGAACGGGAAATGGAATTTTAGGACACAAAGTGACGCGGCAAGGTATCCTCCCCATCCCAGATAAGGTCTCTGCCACCAAACGCATGCCCACTCCAAAGAATTTATAAGACATCCAAGTCTTTCTGGGAATGATGGCTACTATCGCCAGTTTATCTCTCACTTAGCTGAACTTGCCGAGCCTTTAGTTGAATTCCTGCACAAAAATGTGCCCTTCTTTTGGGGCCCTGAACAGCAACAATCCTTTAATTCTCTATGCACTGCCTTGTCATCAGCATTCGTTTTAATACACCCTATTTTTGAGCAACCTTTTGTTCTCTTCATCGGTGCCAGTGACACAGCTGCAGGCGCTATCCTTTTCCAGTTAGACAAAGCCCAAGTTGATCACCCAGTTTCTTATTTTAGCAAGATGTTAACCAAGGCAGAGCGTAATTACTCAATCACTGAATGTGAGTGTCTGGAAGTTTTACTTGCTATAAAACACTTCCGCCCCTATTTGTATGGTAGACATTTTACTATTGCTACCAATCATTCCTCCCTCCGTTGGCTTTTTCAGATAAAATCCTGATGGGAGGTTCTCTCGCTGGGCCCTAGGCTCCAAAATTATGATTTTTCTATAGTTCACAGAGCTGGAGCCTTTTTATCAAAATGCAGATAAAGTTATCCTGATACCCTATTCTACATGTAACTATTACCAAAGAGAATTGACTTTTTGAGCTTCTCCCTCACCCTAGGTTGTGGCCTCAAGAGTCTCCAGACGTTCAAGCCCGACTAAAGAAGATGATTTCTAACACTAAAGTTGTTGATGGTTTTTAGTAAAACAGGTTGGCACCTCTTTTCTGCCCTATCTCCGCCCTTCACTTTGAACTGAAACTATCATGGAGGCTCATAAAACCCTTGGTCATGGGGCTATAGAGAAAACCCTTGAGTGGCTAAAAAAAATGCTACTGGGAGAATATGGCTGAGTCAATTTATGATGTTTTGGAAAGTTGCTTACCTGCCGTTCCTAGTAAAATCCAATTGACACTTTAAATTCGAGCTTGTAGCTCCTGGGGCCCCTTTTGATACTGTTAGCATTGATGTTGTAGGGCCATTACATGTGGTTGTCTATGGCCATTGCTATATTATACTTGCCATTGATCACCTAACAAAGAGTATTGAGGCCACTTCAGTCCCACATGCCACTGCCAGATCTACTGCCCTCTTCCTGTACCAACAAATATTCTCCCATCACAGTTGCTCGCAGGTACTGTTATTATACAATGGCACGAATTTCACTCTTCTATAGTCCAGGAATTAACTTCTTTTCTAAGTATAAAGCACCTTTTCACTACACCATATCAGCCCACCACCAATGGTGCGGTAGAGCGGGCTAATGGTATCTTAATTTCCATTCTAGGAAAGTTAGCCACTTCAAACCCTGTGCATTTGAATGATTTTCTCCTTAGCGCCTTATTGGCCTATCGAGTTAGCTATCACAGGATAATTAAGATGTCCCCTTTCCAAGCCCTATATGGGCGAGAGCCGCTCTTTCCTTTCAGACTTCATCCTATCCTTGAATCAGCTAATCTAAGCAGTGAGAGCTTACCCTGCAACGGTTAACAGATGATATCATAAGTCTCCAATCTATGGCCAGTTTTGAGTTTTATTCAGGGAAGGCCAAACAGGGGATGGACACTTCCAATAAGACACTAAACAACAAAAGGAACTTCAGTGAGAGGAGGGCACCCCAGAGAAGTAAACGCTATCTCCTGTTGCCAGCGGGAACGCCAAGAGAAGGAAAGGGGGTTACGTGTGTAGGGGCAAACCACTATTGAGCATGTATGTAGGAAGGGGTCTGAAATGATGAACCAAGCTGGGAACCAAGATGAGACCATCAGGCGGCAATGGGGTGGGAGGTACCCAAGCATCCACACTTGAAAGTGGTCCACAAGGTGCGACTGGAACCGGCGTAGAGCTTCCTGGAGGGTGGGAGTGAAGCCTGAGATAGCATCCAAGACAATTGTATGGATCTACATAGCAATTGCAACTACTAAGGCATGGAAGGAAGATGGTAGAGGGGAAACCATGGACAAAGAAAATATGTCCTTAGACAGGCTAAAGGGCTGCGCCTGATCCTGGAGAAATAGACGCTCTACCTCACGCCATATCACTTTTGAGGGAGGGCACTCTTCCAGGTGGTTAACCAACGTTCCATACTGGCCACACACGATGGAAGATGTTTGCAAAGCGTTAGAGTGCTTGGCAGTATTGATACCCATATCAATCAGTGCCACGCATGGAAATGAATATGAAGCTGCAGAAGAGGGTGGTGGGTGTACTTCCATATGGCTTTCTGGGTATCAAGGGAGTAGGGGATGTCCAACATGTCCAGGTAGTCCACCCTTGCTATGATATGGGACCTCATGGGTATCATTCCATTCAGAATGGGTAGTCCATGTACTTCCTGGGTGAACCTAGGAGTAGGGCACCCCCTCTGGGCGGTGTGCCCACAGATGCAAATTCTCCACTCAGCGCTCCATATGGAGAGGAGGATCCTTTTGAAGCGGGGTGACGTCACATGTGTGTAATGGATGGTATTAATCCGTTTGTTGCATTTTGATTTGGGTTCAGATTTTACGAATCCAAATTAATTTGTTTAAAAAGATTTTTGGTGTTTTTTGGGTTCAGGCGCTGGGTTGTGCCACACCTGAATTATTGATTAGGCTCGCAAGAGCCTAATCAATGGTTTAAGTGAGGCCCCAGAAGGGCGACCTTTAATGTTGAGCCCGCGCAATTCCAAACTTCATTCAGAATTCTCTCTCTTTCTCTCTGGTGGCCTCGGGGCCGCCCTTACCTTACCTGATGATCTGCGCACAACAAGTTTTTGTCGTGTCAACAAAAACTTGGGTTTTTTGGGTTTGATCTCCCTCAAATATCCTGTCTTTTCCTTGGTGTGTTCATGGCATCAGATTATTGGGATCCTGCTTGTCAGCAACTTTTTATTCGATAATAAATAAGATAAGGTTGTTTCCAGGGTTTGCAACCTCGCTTACCTATTTCATAATTTTCTCTCTCCAAATTTCCCTAATTCCGAGGTTTACTACCTCAAGAGTCCAGCTCACGCTGGACGTTCAGCGTGAATTGTGTCAAACCTAAGGTAAGATGACAATCAGAAACTGGGACGTTTCTGACCGTTACAATGTGGGCCCACAGCAGAAGGGTGTGAGGCGAGGTATTTTAACAGAGAATGGGGGTGGGAAGGATTGGTGAGGCCCAGGGCGTGGGAGAAGTTGGAGCAGGCCACGCGGGACCAATGCTGGGCTGAGATTGTAGGGTTGGTGATGGCAGCGATCCAGGTACCAAGGATTTTGGCAGCATGGGCCTCAAAGTTGAGCAGGCCCATACCACCACTATGGCGAGGGCCAAACATAACATCCAGGCGCACCGGTGGTGGGCAGCCTAACCAAAGCCACCATTGAAGAAGGGCATATAATGACTTGATGAAACAAGGGGAGAAAGCGATTGCGTGGGCCCCAAACCAAACTTTAGAAAGGAGCATGGAGTTGGCTAGCACTACCTTACATGTAAGGGAGGTCTAGCGGGCTTTTAGGGAAGCTATGCATTTTGTAACGTTGTCTAGGATATGGTTTTTCCATCACCATTGAGGCGTACCCTCCCGCCTCCAGCCACACCCCCAAATGGCGGACAGGGCCAACGGTGGGGCTTGGCACAAAGGAGTGCATAAGCGGGGCGGTGTGGGGTGGGCAGGGCAAGCAATCCCACGAGCAAGTTGATGAAGCAGGAATAAAATGGGGCGCTGGGGACCAGCGGTCTTGATACTGACCAAGGAGAACAATTTCAGTTTTGGAGGCTTTGAGTGCAGCATTACTTACCCTGGAATAAACCTGGATAGTAGCTTCAAGTGCTCATGCATCATTATTGTTGAACACCACAACCACACAATCATCAGCAAACGCCAACATCTTGTCTGGTTCTTGGCCTTGCACATGAACACCAATAAGGTGGGCATTCACATTTCGAATAAATGGGTTAAAGCTGAATTTATACAAAAGTGGGCTAAGAGGGTCCCCTTGGCGTAGTCCCCTTTGAGGGCGGACTACATCCGTGAGGAAGCCAGGGCCGCGCACTGACATTGTGGCGGATTCCATGAGCAACATCACCCAATTAATGAAACGAAAGCAAAGGTGGAACTTGTGGAGGCAGGCTCTGAGGTAATCCCAGATGACTCTATCATAGGCCTTCTGCTGGTCTAAAAAACAAGTGCTCCAGAAGCTGTGGATTGACAGACGTTGGCTACGGTGTGCATGTTGTCCCAAATTGACCTTTTTGGAACGAAACCAAATTGTTCATGGGAAATGAGAGCAGAGGTAACTACCCCTAAGCGTTTTGCCATGAATTTAGTAAAAGTTTTGTGTCTGTGTTAGTGGGTGAAATGGGGCGCCAGCTGGCCAAGTCAGCTTATCCCTTTTTTGTACAACGTTAATGTGAAGGCCTCTTGTCCTCCAGGAAGGAGGCGCGTTTCCATGAGGCATTGGTTCATAGAGGCAAGCAGCACGGAGGAAAAATTTTTGAAATACTTCTTATAGAACTCATAAGGGATGTCGTCTGGGCCTAGGGATTTTCTGTATGGTGCACCGCAAATGGCAAACATAGTTCATCATGAGTAATCAAATTTACTAACTCTGGAAAACAGGAAACGGTGTGGATATGTGCACTTTCGAGAAAATTGTCCACTTTGGCTGGCGGAACTGGATCAGATCAATATAAATCTGGAGTAATAGTTGTGTATTTTGATTGCCACTTCAGCCGGCATATCTGTGACAGAGTGGTCTGGCCTTCGCACCTGTGTGCAGGCCAAGTTCTGTCACAGTGTAAAGATTTTTGAAAAAAGTAAGCGGAACATGTATTACCTGCTGTTATATGCTTTGCTTTATACCAAACACAAACCCAATGCTTGTGTTGTCTTACCAGTTCATTGAGGCGAGCAGACAGTTCCGCCCACTTGCGACCCCAAGCTGGGTTGTAGCCTGCAGCAGGGACGTTAGAATCCAGGTGGTCCACTTCTGCCAGCATGCGCAAATGACTGCTGAGGCAGCCCGCAAGTGACATGAGGAGAGGTGGTGAGCCTGGCAGATTGTGTTAGTTTTGAAGTTTGACCAGGTGGATATTGGGTTTGCACATAATGGTGCAGTAAACTTCAGAGCTGAGGTCACAGTTTTTATCCACAAGGAAAAACCTTGGTGATGTGGTCTTAGTAGGGCGGAGTTTGCACCACTTTGGCGCCTGGGCTGCTGGATTGGACAAACGGAAGGAAACCTATACCATTATTTGGTCAGATAAATCAATTTTTTCATGGTAAAGTGGGAAATTTGGGATTGAAATTTCAATGGTGCGAGAATAAGGGTCAATGCGGGACATGGACCTTAGCTGGACGTTGTGCACATGGGGGCAAGACAGGTTTGTGAGTAACGGTGCATGATGTGACAGCTTATCAAACAACCCTAGGGTGGCTTTTAGAACGCAAAGTTCAACATGCCCCTGTGGGGGTGTAGGTGACGAGGGCCAGCAGTCTGTGGTTGGGTTTGTCCAGCAGTTCATTGCACAAACAACAAACGAGTTGGGGGGTAGTGGAAGGGTGTTGCCAGCTTGGAAGAATTCCCGATGATCTCATGTACAGGTTGGGGCGTAAATGTAATGTCAGAGTGCACTTCGTCATCCCATGAAAAGGTGACTACAAGGACGCAGCCATCAAGTTATGATGAAGATAAAATAAATCTAAAACTACGGTTCACATGAACAAGCACCCCATAGTGTGTAAGCCTTAAGGAAAGGGAAGGGAGGAGCATGGTTGCCCATGCTTCCTCTGCACCGTGCGGAAAGTGGGTTTCTGAATGGCCAGGATTTCCACAGGTAAATTATAATTTAAAAACTCAGTTTCCTAGCCCGGGATGGCGAGGCCTTGAGTCCAACGATGTTCAACATCCATAAAGTAAAGGCTCCCCCATCTCACCTTAGGTGTGAGGGGAAGGGCACCCGTGCCCTTCAGCCTTCTTGTTCTCAGCACATTGCTGTTTGGTAGCGCGGGTATTCTGATCTAAGGAGTATGTTTTGGTATGGGAGCCTTTAGCTGTGGGTTCGCGTTGGCTTTTGCCTTCTGATTTTTCCTCACTGTGGGATGAATTTTGGCGTTGTGTGCACTTGTGGTGCACCATCACATGAAGGTGGAATTTTGGCAGGAATATTGTTGAGTGACTCAGTTCTAATCGATGCTTGGCAGCATTGGTTGGGTGAAACTGACTCATCCATCAGGTCTTCAGCTTGGGTGGCCCAACCAGATTGGTGGAGGGATTTGTGAGCTGTTTCCGCTGCAAAAATGTCTCAATGTCCTCCTATAGCTGGGCTGGTGAGATACAGATGCGGTCTTGGCCGCCTCCTTGGCCGCCGCCTTGTGGGCCTGCTTGGCCTTCTTACGCTCCTGTGGGGACACAGGTTTTACTTGAATGTAGCACCCTGGCGCTCCCCATGAGAAGGCTGCATCAGTGTCTACTGCCAGTTCATAGTGGGCGTCTGCACCACACATTGCTTCCAGGATTATTTCAATTTTAGTAATGCACTCCTTGGCAGGGCAGGTATGGGCCTTGTGGCCAAAAGCGTGACAGAACGTGCAGATAGGAGGCGGACTATCCATGGTGACATGGAATGGGTGGGAGTCTTGCCCATTGATATCTACAATACTGGTATGAGGGATTTGGGTTAAATCTAAAGCTATTTCCACGGATGGGGTGAGAACAGCAATTGCTTTGCCTGTGCACAGGTCTGGCATGAGCATAAAGTTCTGAAACTTGAAGGATTGGATTTTCCCATATTTGGCGAGCCCAGCCTTCAGGTGTTGCTCCAGCACAGTGCGCTTAACTGTAATAGGTAGGAAGTCAAAAGTTACGAAAATTTGGTTCAATTTAGTCCAGCGGGTGCACTTCATTTTGACTACCTGTTGACCATCCGGGAGTTCTACTACTACTCATACTTTTGCAGCTTTGTTTACCGCATTTTTGTTTTTGAAGTCAAGATCCAGCCAACTGTGAGGCATGGAGTGTGGTGTGACATACACCGCGTTTGGGAAATGTGCGTGTACATCTCCACAAAACTTCTCCTAAAGCACCGTTTGTTGAATATCCAGGAAAACATGCACCCTGTGTTCCACCGATGATAGTGGTTGGGAGTGCAGCATATTGATGAACTGGTTGCAGCATGCTTGCCAGGCCAAAATTTCTGGGGAATGGTAACCGCCAGTTTTTTACTATTAATTCTATCTATTTTTCTGGATTCGCTGGGGCGTTTATGAAACTTGGTTGATGTGGAGCCTACACCTGTGCCCTTAACTTTACTCGCTCAACTGCTCCCCAACTTTGGGTGAAAACTAATCTCCTAGATGAGATTATCAAACTTACCTAGACTTGAATTGAATTTGTTGCAAAAGTGTTTATAAATGAGAGAAAAAAGTTTTTCCAAGCTATGGCTAATGAATCTATAAAAAATACCAATTTTAGAGAAGGGGTTCAAGCCAATGAGCGCCAACCTATGCTTCCTGAATACTCTTTAGGAGAATTGGTCTTGTTATACCACCATCGCCTTGGGGTAGGAACCACAAGCTTGCTACCACTTGGTCTGGTCCTTATTGGGTGATACACCATAGGGAGTCTGAATACTCCATTGCTGCTATTGGTACTAGCACTGTAGTTAATCGTGTCCATAGCCATTTTCTGCGCAAGTACCATCCCCCTTGGAAAGATCTTGAAAGGGTGTTGTTGGGATTTGCCCCGCTTCCACTCAGCCCCACTCTAATTTCCCTACCTCTGATACCACTCTGAAATTTCCTCTCACTTCAACGGAGCATTATTTTACATCACCTAATAAACTTGTCAAAGGAAAGTCTATCGTTGAATCTCCCCTGATCAACGTCAGGGTGCTGAAGATCTTGCCAGTGGAGGACGTCGTTACCCTGAAAGAAGGTGTATGAAAACACACCCTATAAATGTCCATTCATTTTAATAAATAAAACTATGTTTTTACCTCTAGTTCATTTTTTGAATTTACTTATTTCTAGACCCTCTGTTTAGCAAGCTCCTCTCTGGCCATTAACTTCACAAATACCAGTTTTAGTACAATAGGTCCCTCAGCACCTATTGCAAAACTCATAGCAGTTTACTGGCCCTTACGTTTAGGATTCCTGGCTTTCCCCGCTTTCTACTCTCTGCGGGGAATTTTATCCCATCCATTTTGGTACGCTTCAGAGGAACTATTAACCTCAGCTACCCTATCCTGACAGCGGAGATTGCCAAAGTTAGTGCCCAGTTTTTTATGTCAAGGTGGTAAATAATTTTGGAATAATAATGCTTTCAATCATGTTGTGTTAGTACCCATGGAGAGTACAGAATGCTAGGGGCACAGCTGACTTAGCAACTCTGAAGTGGATTTTTCTAGTCAAACATGAGGAGAATTATTGCTTAAGGAAATACCAAAATCCCGATAACAAGTTAAATGACTGCAATGAGAGCAAACACAGATTTTGTGGGGGCAACTCCCAGGGGTGAGAGAGGATGAGAGGATGTCAAAACCTATGGGTTATGCAGTTGCTGGTCAAGTGATGAGATCAGATCATAATAGTGGGAGGGTAAACGTTGAATAGATAGCGCGAATTGGCAATGGATTGGCAGAGCAAACTGAGTTTGCAGGTGTGCATAGCATGTTCAATGTATTGGCAATAATAATCAGAATGTAAGCTCTCACAAGCTTGGGTAAGATAAGTGTGCTAGATTGATGAATTGGATTTCCCCATACCCTATCATAAGTACTATTTTATGGATGGCGGCGTGCTTTAGTGGATTTATTTGATCAATTGGTGTTATGGTATTAGAGGCAAATCCCACAGAAATTAGGTAAGATAATGACAGTCTTTTTTAAGGAGGGAGTTCGGAATAGAGAATAAACTGACAGACTCAAAAGTGAGGCTGTTACCTTTGAGGAGGGTAGGTAAAGAATCAGAGAGGAGCCTAAAGAATTGTTCTGGACTTGTGTCCTTGAGCATAGTATAGCTGGGTGGACTGAGAAGATTGTTATGAGTTGCTGAAATCTATTGTAAATCATCATAAAATGTTTAATATATGGATTTAAGGATTGTGAGCAATTCAGATTGGATTTTTCAGTTTAAGCAGATTTTTCCAACTGGTGTATCGCCACAACCTTTTCTGCATTGATCCGTTTCAACTTGGTAGATTTAATAAAGTAACTTTTGACAGCTTGGTTGATGGTGGTGTCAATCTAAAAATCTATTTTACTAATAAATACTGGCCATTACTTTTTAGACCTGTTTAATTTCATTCAATGGTTAGGGAAAATTTTGGCATTTTCCAGTATATTTTGAGTAATTGAGCTTTGTGTGGGAAGCTCGCTAGGGTGCTGACAGAGGCCCCATGGACTGGACCACCTCCCTGCAAACCTCTTCTTTTATATTAATAAGGAAGAAGAAGAAAAGGGAGGCAGATAATAAGGAACTTTGGGGCAAGGAAGTTGTTAGAATCTTTTCAGGATTGGTTGCTCGCTAGGTGCCAGCCTAGAATTCCAACAATATGGCAGCCTTGGTATGCTTAGTACATCGCCCTGCCTAAGAGGGGGGCCAAAGTTCCCCATAAATTCACAACCTGGACCCTCGTTGAAAAAGTGATTATCAATATATAAATTAAACTAGAAAGAGTATTTTAGATGATAGTTTTATTAGGATAGAGCCCCGTACTATCTAAAGTACTGAGGCTAAACGTGGGAAGAGAGAGAATATAGGAAAAGCAGAAGTTAAAATACTAAGTGATAGATGGCAACTGAATTCCTCATTTTAAAGAAACTCTCAGCATTGGTTGCTGATAACAGAATAATAATAATTTATAAATGATAATAATACATTGAAATTATTTATCCTTGGCTTTAGTCGCTGGTAATCTTATGACTTGTTTTCTATTAGGATTAATCCTAGATAGTATAGTCCTGTAAATTCTTATTGTAAACATAATTGGATATCCTCAGTCTTTAGTTACTGGTAGTTCATAATCCTAGGCGGTGGAATGGTCATTGCTCACTCTACTATGGAAACCTTGCATTATTCTGGAAATATGATTATCCTAAGCATAAGTCACTTATAGATCCTTAAATGAACATATGATTGGGTCTCAACTAGAAACTGGCATCCCTCTATGAACCCAAAATATAATACTATTGTTTCTGACATCCTTGGCTTCAGTCATGAGTGTCAAAAAATACATAGTAGTCAATTTTATTAATTGATCATCCTTAGCATGAATTGCCAAGATTAAAAAGTAATTGAGGTGGGTAGATATTGGGACAAATATACCACAACAAGGTTTTTTTAGCCATCACAGATTTCAAACTTGTGTTAAACAAAACCTACACTAGAGTGGAAACAGGAATTACCCTTTCAGGCTAACCCCTTAATTGCCAGTGATTAAGATATCATTAAATTTATTAGGGATCATCCCCAAAACTTTGAATAATTCTACTCAATTTAATGAGTAGCATTATAAACATTCATTAATAATTTAATACAAATGAGACGCGACTCCTACTAAAAGGCTTCATTCAGTAAAGGGCAAATCCTGACAGAAGTAACTTATCGCCAATCCTTCAAATGAGCCAAGTCACTTAGCTGAGAAAGGGAGCCATGGGATTCCTGGGGTCCCTCTTACGCCTGAATGGTATTGATCACAAACCAGGTGGAAGGGATGGGCATCAGAGCTTACAGGTATATGTTATTGGCCTTTTATTTACAAAGTTATGATATGTTTTTGTGGTTAGCATAAATTTTCTAATCTTAGAGCACCATATAGAATATTAGGTATTAGTATTGAGAAGCCCTTGTTGTCATAAATGTTTCCAATAGATATTGTCTCAGACCTTTGATGCTTATCCTCTAAGAACTTTAAAAATCATAATCTTATCCCTAAATGCTTATATTCACTAAGCTCCAAAACTAATACTAATGGAGCTTCCATCAGCCAGCAATTATATTTTCCAATACCAAAAACATGAAGAAACAAACTTTAACCTTAAAAATTTTATCACCTTAAAAGAGGGCCAGTATTATAAAATTATTCTAATGGCAAGAGTTAACAGCTTGTATGCAATGAGTTAGGAATAAATAAAAAACATTCTCTTTGAGCTCTCTATTGCTTCAATCAATCACTTGATCAAATTCAAATTCTTAAAAAATTTAACTCAACCTTTTTTTCGTCCACACCACTACTAGCCTATGTCAACTTTATCGATGCCTGCTACCCCTGCATGAAGTGGCAGTGCATCGCCTCCTAGTGTTTATTGGCTGCCACTGAAACGCACCTGGGTATCCCAGCTAGCCCAACATACACTTCCAGTTGCTATTCCCACCTCAGGACCTAGCCCACCACCTTGCATGCTCTCAGGTGGTGCTCAGAAGTCTCTGGTGCT
The DNA here is from genome assembly GCA_022478985.1 of Massospora cicadina. NCBI lineage: Eukaryota > Fungi > Entomophthoromycota > Entomophthoromycetes > Entomophthorales > Entomophthoraceae > Massospora > Massospora cicadina. Next base: position 11,884 of record JAKSZP010014554.1, read on the forward strand.
CCCTTGGAGCTACCTGCATTTAAGCCTCTGGGTCAAATATGTGAACCTCTTCCCTATGCAAGTGCAGTCATCATTGAAAAGACATACCAGTTTACAAAGCTGCTTTATTTATAGATTTCTGCCCCTGTAGGGGTGCTTTGTTCTTGGCTTCTCATGTGAAGCCTACTCCATGGCAGTTTAAAAACCATCTGGATTTATAGATTTCCACCTCTTTAAGGGGTACTTTGAACTTGGCTTATTTTGTAAAACACGCACCATGGTAGAAGCACAACAGCCTTTAACTTATAAAAACACCTTATCCCAACAATACAAACTTACTTGACAGATGAGGCCACACTGGTCATCTAGTTTGCCAGCTTGCCCTCCCACCTCTCCCCTGAACGCCTTTGCCATGAACTCATGGAGGGCTTAGCTGCCAAAGGCGCTGACACCGTGCTGCAGTTCATGGTTCCCAATGGCATCAATCATCATTCCAGACCTCACAAATCCATGATGATCCACCCCTTCTTTTGTGACATCTACCTCATATACCCACCTCCCCATGATATGATCATATCTGCCTCTAATTATGCCTTTTGTGGGCACATGTCAAAAATGTCCAATCCTCTTGTCACTTATGCTTTGAGCTTGACTATTCAAAGTGCAAGTGTCCAGAATTTTCTCGTTAAAGCTGCTTCCGTCTATTATACTTCTAGCATAAGACCCCTTGCTGGTTTAAATAAATTTTTTGAATAGGGATCAATTCAGCCCCACTCTCATACGCCAAGGGTGCTGCTCCACCCACTCCGCCCAACTAAGACTCAATCACCAAAATTATTTTAGAGCAGAGCGCGCTCATATGCCAGTGGACTAACCATGGTCTACTGTGCATGGCCAATCAACTCCTGCCACCCAACCAACTCTTGTCTCTGGCCCAGCAATGGCAGTATCTAATCCTTTTTATGCCCTTAAATGGATTAATGATTCTGAGAGTGCCTATGGAATTTAATCTGACTTTGACTGGTCAGAATACTTCACATAACCCCCAATTTAAATTCCCATGACTGTTTCCATCATTTTAACGAATTACTAGTAAATAGAAAAATCCATCAGTCTTATAAAATAGCTGCTGTCCCCCATCAACTCCCTCCTCCTCCAAGCCGTCTGTATGGCGATTGAGCCACATTGTGAGGGTATTTCAATCCATGGCATCACTAGAGATTACCCCAAGGAAGAAAAATTTGATATTATAGAACTTAATTTGCAGCAGGCAATTCGTGCTTCAACATGGTGATATCAGCACTGTTTACTCCCAAATATACTCAAACCCATTAACAAATTGGGTCATTCACATGTGTGCCTGAACTTATTACCCTTTCTGAACACCATCTTGCCCATGATATTGAGGTGATGCACAATGCTGGCCTCAATGACGAGGAGAGCCCTCACTTTTTTCTCCTTCTGTCCCACACCGCTGATGCTACTATATCCTTTTTGTCTGCCTTTGCCTGACACCTGAAAAAACTGGCGCCAGACAAAAATCCCCCAATCCATCTTCACCTTCTATTATGGATGCTTAGGCTAACAACATTGCATTAAGTTAGGGTTTTACCTATTCATCCCTTTGTTTGGCACACATCAGATAAAGATGCATGGAGGACCAATCTCTTGAATTGGACACCACTAGAACTAAAAAACAAACATTCTCTTTGGTGAATAGTGGTAACTCATAAATAAGTTAAATTTAAGATGAGTATGAGAGGGGACATGATATAGCATTGTCTTTTTTGCATATAAGACCTCACCCCTAATTAAATAAAATGATCTAGTTATCCTTTTTGTTTTAGGGTAGTGTTTGTTAGTTAGTAATTTACCTTGATAAAGATGAGCAGGGAGTTCAAAATTCAAGAGGCCATTCATTTAATCTAGCATAAGGTTTGAGATTTACAATGATTTGTACCTTCACCATCTCTTGATATCATTAAATGAATCCAAAGGCTTAACCAATATAGCAACCAAGCATTTATAACAAGTGCAAACATAGATTGTTAGACAGTACTTTAGCTCTCAATAGGTAAGAAAAATGCATGCTAGATTATTTTATTTATTTTTAATTTTATTTATTTGAGGTGGTCTGACATAGGGACAATATTGTACCATTTAATAGGGAACTCAAAAGCAATGGAAAAGAAATAAAAACCCAGTATATCTCCATGTACAGCGTTCTGATAGGCCAGAATTCCATGGAACGCCTTGTTATTTCAAGAAATATTATTAGTAGGTCTTAACTTATTAATTAGGAAATTTTTAAGACCTGTAAAATAGCACAAATGTAAAATTTAGCCATATTTTAAGAAAATTATAATCTAATTTTATGTTAATTTTTTTTAAATATCATTTATATAAATTACTTTTAATAAAATAAACCTGATTGCAATTTATGCCTCATATGAGTGGTACAATATAAACTAAAAGGCTTCTTAAGAAGTCAAACATCGATGAATGGGACCATCTATACTAAAAAAAAGAAGTCAAATTTAGATGAGATGGATCAAGCAAAAATATTACACGCCAGATTTATTCTTGCGCATATAACAAGTGTTAACAATTTGAGCGCCTAATATGAGAATTAAGTACCAAATAAATCTTTTGGTGTGTAGCTCGCTTTAGCTCTCCAGTTAAAATGCACAAGTTCTTAACAACCACATTGATATAATTTATTGATATTATGTAAATAACACAGAGAACAAATTTTATTGTCTGTTGCATGAGATTTTTCAACTGTTTCTATGTATTTTGGCATTCGTGATTCCAAATATGAAGTCAGTTTTCCTATGAATGCTCTAGTTTTCATGCAATAAAGCCAAGATAGAATTATCTTCCCCCAATTCATATCAGGCTTGGCTTGATGAAGCAATTTGTAAAAGCTTTGGATACCTAATATAAATATTTCTAGCTCATTGTTTCTGATTTTCATGGTCTATAATTTGACAAAATAAAAGCGGGTGTGTTTGATGGTCCTCAAATTTGATCCCTTATACATGACAAAGAATTCTTCAGGAAGATGGATCAAAAGGAGAGAGCAGCATGGATGTCTTTTGTAGCATTTTTTAACAACTTCCTTGATAATAAGAAGGCAGAAAGTTATGTACTTCTGGTTCAAAGGGTGCTAAAGGTATTTTGCAATCTTGGATGCAACATGAGTATTAAGATGCACTTCCTAATTAGCCATTTTGATCAATTTTTCAAATACATTGGGATTGTTAGCAATGAGCAGGGGGAATGCTTCCATCAAGACCTGAAGACAATGGAAGAGCGTTATCAAGGGCGATGGGATATGCATATAATGGCAGACTACTGATGGAGCATCAAACAAGACCATCATGAGCAAGTCCACAAATACAAGAGCTACAAGCGCAAAGTCTTGCCTGAATGTGGTTTCATGCCCTCTATGTCGCATTGTGCATTAATTAACATCTTACATATGTATGTAAATTTCAATGCTATAGTTGGAAAATTATTTGTTTGTATTTAATAGCGTTTTATGTCATATTTATGCTCAAAATAAGTGATTTTATTCCTTTGCATTTGAAAATTGTACGCATAATTGTACCCTGTTGGGATTCAAGATAAAAATTGTCTCAAATTCCATCTTCTGAATCTGGCCATACTGAGTTGGTCGTCAATTCCAGCCAAGATAAAATTTTTTCTGGATCAACTTTACCTATTACTGAGTCACGTGGAGCGGGCTTTCCACCTTCTCAGTCAGGTGAGCGATGATATCCATTGAGGACGCCCTCAAGGAGGCCTTTCCAGAAGGTTACTAAAGATCCTGATTGGATGAGGCTCTGAAGATCCCAAAGGCATCGAGTCCCCATGCACCCTATAAATATTGAAGCATTTTGAATTAATAAAATATTTAATAAACTAACCTTGATTTTTCTGTTTCCTCTTTGGTGCTCACCTCCAATTTTCCAGCTTTGAGCCACCTTGAATTCTGGCGCCAGTCAAAAGAACTGTAGCACTGACATACCCCATTGCATGTTTTGTGTTTAAATGACTTATATTATCACCAAAAGGGTGATTAATATAATATCACACATTTGTAAGTTAAATAAATGCCAAAAATTCTAGAAAATTTTACATTAATGTGAAAAATTGTTAAAAACAAAATTCAAAAAACTGAAGCTTTCAGAGAAAAACAGCTTCAGATATGAAATCAGCGCACCCAAATTAGTTAAGAACAGGTGTTTTTATTAATGCAACAAAATTTTTCCCTCTATGTACCAATGAGCAGCAATAGTATGAAGACCATTACTCAGTTGAGCTAACTCAAAAACCAGGTTAAACGTTAAGTCTAACGCTAAACAGGCGCTTGACCTTTCAACAATGAAGTTATCTCTGGGACAAATAGATAACTTCTCCAGCTGCCCTTTCTCTCTTATTGCAGAGTCCTCAGAAGTCTTGATAGTTAATATAATGCAACCAAAAATTTTGGTTCCTTAGGAAATTATCTCAAGAGCTAACTATATAACCACTATAAAAATTCAAAAACTTTAAAAGTAATTACTCTATTTTAATCTTACTTTGGTTTTATTTTGTTTACTTAAAAAGTCAGGAAATACTCTCTTTCCGCTTGGCGTAACTTTCCAAGCAAAATTACATGAATTTATAAAACAAATTGAATTAACCCATTGTAGTTTCGCTCTGATGTCCTCAGATTCTCCGCTAGCTGCTCCAGCATGGGGCATCAGTGAAACTCCCCCGCCATTTTCCATCTGACAGGAAAATGCACTAGGACTGGTTCACCCAGTCATTCCAAACCTATGGGAAGATTCGTTCCACCCAAGGAACTAGATGCCCACCTTTTTTGTGTACAAGCATTACCTCGCTGCCCCTAGTGCTCCCCTGGAGCAACATGTGCTACAGCCTAAGGGTCAAATATGGGAAACTATTCCTATACCATGACTGAGACATTATTGAAATAAAACAGGCGGTGATGACACCCACTGGCTTTATTGATTTCCACCCCTACAAGGGGTATTTTGATCTCAGCTTCACCTGTGAAGCTGATGCTGCCAATGCAGCAACTGTGCCCCTGGTATTTCAGGGCACCCCTCTTCCCACAACTCAGACTCAGCTCCCAGCAGACACCACTCTGATGGTCCAGTTTTCTGGACTGCTCACCCACCTCCCCCTGAAGTGCTCCACCAGGAGCTGATGGCCTGTTTGGCAGCCTATGGCTCCAACCCCATCTTACAATTTGTGGTCCCAAATGGGGCCACACAACTCTCTGGGCCTTGGGTGTATGCCACAATCAGCCCTGAATTTAATAAAATCGCGGTGTCAATTATGCTGCACGCTGTTATTCCCTCAGTGCCCAACCATCTGTTTTGGGCCCACGTCAAGGGTGGGCAGACGATCTGTCCATCATGTTTCAAGTTAGACCACTCAAAATGCAAGTGCCCCTCCTCAATCACCTCTGGTGGATCAGACAATTCATCCGCTGACCTCCAATCTGCTGCCCACCCTGTACAATTTCTGGTATGGGGCACAATACTACCTCCCACACCCCCAAAGCCTGTTGCTGCAGCTGCACCTGAAGCCACCAATCAGCCTCCTCCTCACCCTAATGCCATAAACAATTCCACCAATCAAGCATCAGATTAGATACCAGTCTGATCCCATGCTTCCTCAAAAGATTCAACTAAACCTCAACTGTACACTGATTCCCCAATCCAATTCAACCAAAACCCATGGAAATTATTAGCTAAAATTGACAAATCAGGTAAGTTCATTGAAGAACCATCTCTGAAAATTATGCGGTTCACTAATTCAGACTTGGATGCCAGATACCCCCTCAACTATATACCCCACAGCCAAATGCCAAATCATTTTGCAGTGATCACCAGCTTGCAGTCAAAGCAGCTGCAACACCAGATTGTTGTCCCTGCGTAAAGCTGTCACTAAATCATTAGGGATGCTCACAGGAGGTATTCCACCTCCTGTTATCCCTGCAACCTTAACTCCAAAAGTAAAATCACGGTGAACCAGCTATACAAAAATGCAAACAATGCTATCCAGAATGTGGCAACTATAGCACGGAATACAAAAGCAAAAATAACCCAAACCAACATTGCCACGCTCATTAAACTCCCAGATGCACTTATCAAAGCTGAAAAAGCTTTAACCAGGTATCTCAGTGCCATTTATTTAGCTGGCAATTTCCATGAAATTCCAATTATTAGTGATATCGAACTCTATACTGCAGATGGCCAACACCATTACTGTTGGCCGTGACATGCACTCTACTATGGGAGGAAAAAGCTGCTTCCAAAGAGGCTGCCAAAGATGAGCCCCCAACCCCCCTTCCCTTCCGCCATGGAGGGATAAGTGGTTTCCGCTGCCCACCTGGTTGGTTGTTTTTGTTTTGTTTCATCCAATACGCTCATTAGGGCGTTTTGTTTGAACTAAGTAGTTATGTTAGTTTTTTACTTAGTTTTAGTTTTGGTATTGTCCATCCCCTGGTCAGCTTGCCTCAAATAAATATTAAAAGTCAGGGAATTTATAGGGGATACAGTGAACAGCTCTTCAGCTGCCCCCTCACTGGGAATTGGCAGCTGTTGCCAATGGATTATTCCTCTGAGGACAAACCCATGAGGACTAACCTCACTTGCCTAGTTGGATTGCACCGCCAACTAGAGTTGTGACTTTTCATGGTTGATTTAGTAAGTTGTTTTTGCAATTCTTTGATCAACATTAGTGGAGTACCTTCTTTAGCTAACAGTATGCTTAGGTAATGGGACCTTTATCTATCAATTGCATGTTGAAAAAAATTAAAGGGTTAAACCAAAAGTTGTTTTAAAAAGTGGTGTCAATGCTTCAGAAACTAAACATAGATCCTCAAGTTGATCAGTGACAAAACCCAATTGACTACTATCAACAAACTACCAATTAGCTAATTTGCAATCTCACTATAGAGTAAACATATCTGTTGGCAATCGTCACCAATAAGACATGACCAATTTGGCGGATCAACACCTAGTGGATCAGTAAATAATTGCTCAGGATAATTCGCCAAACTATAGCTATCATTAAGAAATGATAACTACCACATCCACTAGAGGATATAATCCACCAGTGGGGAAAACAGCTATATATAATATAATTGGCTGGGCAATATGAGCATATTAAAATCCTAAAAACAAGCTTGTGCACATCCCAGTGGTAACAAGCTTTTTTATACAAGATTATGTAACTTTAACCAAAAATCGCTTTTTAATAGATCTTTATGCCAAAAAACTAATGAATCAGGACCCATATTAAAACAAAGAACATGGATAGATCAAACTTTGATAATATACCTCAAGGTTAGATAAAAATATTTTAAATAGTAATAGTGCTTTTTATCTTTTCTTGGTGTTTTAAAAAATCCTTTCAGGGAAGAAACTTTGCCTAGATGAAGCCCATATGATCAATTTAAGACTAATGCTTAAGTTTACTATAGTGCTTTAAATTAGGTTAAACTTTCTTAACAGGATTTGTAAGTATAGAGCTAGTAGGTTAGAGTCTGATATAATCTAAATTTAAATTTATTGCGGGGAAGGCCGACCATGGGACGGACACTTCTGAATATGACTCAGGAAAGATAAACTTAGTACCAGGGGGAGGCACCCCAGAGAAGCGATGCTATCTCCTGTTGCCAGCGGGAACGCCACTTATGGGGAGGGGGGAGGGAACGTGTGAAGGGGCCGTAGCCACTATTGAGCATGTGTGGAGAAAGGGGTCTGATTTGATGAACCAGACTGGGAACCAGGAGGAGACCAGCTGTCGGCGACGCGGTGGGAGATATCCAAACATCCACGCTTGAAAGTGGTCCACCAAATGAGACTGGAATCTGTGGACAGCTTCTGGGAGGGTGGGGATGGAGCCAGCGATGGCATTCAAGACAATCGTGTGGATAGTCCACATGGCGATTGCAACCACCAGAGCATGGAGGGAGGGTGTGAGGGGGAGGCCATTGATGAAGCAAACATATCTCTTGACAGACTGAAGGGATGCGTTTGATCCTGGCCCAGCAGACGTTGGACTTCGCGCCATATCACTTTAGAGGTGGGGCACTTCTCCAGGCGGTGGAACAGCGTTCCATACTGTCCACACACGACACAGGATGAGTGTAAAGCGTTAGAGCGCTCAGCTGTACGATACACCCACCTCAGGCAACGCCACACATGGGAGAGGACTTGAGGCTGCAACAGAGGATGATGTGCGTATTTCCAGATAGTCTTTTGGGTCTCAATGGAGTAAGGGATGTCCATCATGTCCAGGTAGTCCACCCTGGATAGGACATGGGGTCGAATGGGGATCACGCCATCATGGATGGGTAGCCCCTGTACCTCTTGTGTGAACTGAGGAGAGGGGCGGCCTCTTTGGGTTGTATGTCCGCTAATACAAATTCTCCACTCTGCACTTCGCATGGAGAGTAGGATTCGTTTGTAGTGGGTTTTAGTCCCGTGAGGACCTGTGGCCGATGTGTGTGATGCGAGGTATTTCATCAGGGAGTGGGGGTTTGATGGATTGTTGAGGCCCAAGGATCAGGAGAAGTTGGAGCGGGCCGCGCGGGACCAGTATTGGGATGGGAGTGTAGGAGTGGTGATGGCCGCGATCCAAGTGCCCAGGATCTTGGCAGCATGGGCTTTGAAGTCAAGCAGGCCCATGCCACCTTGATGATGAGGGCCAAACATGACCTCTAGCCGTACTGGTGGTGGGCGGCCTGACCAAAGTCATCCTTGCAGCAGGGCATATAAGGATTTAAAAAGCCTGGGGAGAAGGGGATGGCGTGGGCTCCGAACCATACTTTGGATAGGAGCATAGAGTTGGCAAGAACAACCCTGCCAGTGAGGGTAGTAGGGTGGGCTCTGAGAGAGGCGATTCGCTTCGTCACGTTGTCTAGTATACAGCATTCCATTACTGCTGACGCATATCCGCCTGCCTCCATCCACACGCCCAGATGGTGCACCGGTCCTATGGTAGGACGTGGCACGAAGGGGAGCACCAGTGGAGCTATGTGTGTTGAGTTATTAAGGCGTGGACGTGGGCGAGCAGATGGGCTGGGTTGGGAACTAATTGCTGGGGCCCAGCAGTTCTGAAACTGACCAAGGAGGATGATTTCAGTTTTGAAGGCGTTCAGTGCCGTGTTGCTTACCCGGGAATATTCCTGGATGAGAGCTTCAAGCGCGCGTGCATCTTTGTTATTAGACACCCCCACCACACAATCATCTGCAAATGCCATCTCTTGACTGGGGTTTGGCCTGGCACATGGACCCCAGTGAGTGGGCATTCACATTTCGCAGTAGTGGGTCAAGGCTGAAGTTGTATAAGAGTGAGCTGAGGGGGTCCCCTTGTCGCAGGCCCCTTTGAGGGCGGACTACTTCCATTAGGAAGCCTGGGCCATGCACTGCCATTGTCATAGATTCCGTGAGCAGCATCACCCAGTTTATAAGTGGGGGTAGGCGGAATTGAAGGAGGCAGGCCCTAAGGTATTCCCAGTTTACTCTATCATAGGCCTTTTGTTGGTCCAAGAATACAAGTGCCCCAGAGGCTGTGGACTGACATACATTAGCCACAGAGTGCACGTTATCCCAAATTGACCTTCTGGGGATGAAACCGAATTGTTCTGGGGAGATGGTGGCAGATGCTACAGTCCCTAAATGGTTAGCCATGAAATTTGTTAAAATTTTGGTGTCTGTGTTTGTTAGAGAAATGGGGCGCCAGTTGGCTAAGTCAAGCTTATCCCCTTTCTTGAAGAGTGTGACAGTAAAGGCCTCATGTCCTCCTGGTAGGAGGCGCGTTTCCAACAAGCATTGGTTAAGTGAGGCTAGCAGCAATGGGGATATATATTTGAAATATTTTTTGTAGAACTCATATGGAATGCCATCTGGGCCTGGGCATTTTTGGTTTGGCGCACCGCAAATGGCTGTCCATAATTCATTCAGAGTAATTAAATTCATTATTTCTGGGTATCAGAAAATGGTGCGGATATGAGCTCAGTTGAGAAATTCCGCCATTTCAGCTGGCTAAATTGGTTCAGCTCAGTATAACTAAGAGTAATATTTTTGCATTTCAATTGCCACTTCAGCCAGTGTGTCCGCAATGGAATTATCCGATCTTCGCACCTGTGTGCAGGCCACGCTCTGGCATGGTTTAGAAATTTTTTAAAGAAGTATGCGGTGCACTTGTCACCTTTAGTGATGCGTGTGGCCCTGTATTGGACACAAACCTGATGTTTGTGTTACCTTTCAAGTGCGTTGAGGTGGGCGGCTGCCTCCACCCACTTCCAGCCCCATGCAGGGCTGTATCCTGTGGCTGGAATGTTGGACTCCAAGTGGGCCAATTTCAACAGAGTGCATGATATAACCGCCAATGTGGCTCATGAGCATCTGGAGGAGAGATGGCAATAGTGGCAGATGGTGTCCTCTTTGAAAGTTGCCCATGTGGAAATGGGGTCCACACAAAACAATGCAACAAACAATTTTGCCAAAGTTGCCTCTTTCCACCCACGTGGAAAATCCTGGCAACGCGAGCTTGGGGGGCGGATTTTGCACCAATGTGGGACCTTTGCAACTGTGACGGGTAAGTGGTATGTTATCAAGACCAGTCGGTGGTCAGAGAATTCCATTTTCATTGTTTTGAAGTGGGAGATGTGGGGTTGGAATTTCGCCGGCATTAGAATAAGGTCAATGTGGGTCATGGACCTTAATTGGCCATTGTGGACGTGGGGACACATCATGTTTTCGAGCAGTGGTGCATGTCGCAGCAGTGCATCCATTAACCCAAAGGTGGCTTATAGAACGCGTAGTTCTACATGACCCTGTGGGGCATGGGGTGAGGGTGGCCACCGGTCCGTTGGTGAGGTTAGCCAACAGTTCATGTCGCCAACTAGGAAAGAATCAGGGGGTAGCAGGAGGGATTTGACCAACGAGAAAAATTCCCAACGCTTGTGTGCACCGTTTGGGGTGTAAATGTTGATTGTGTGTGCACGCAGGCCCACAAGAAGGTGACGACGAGCACTTGGCCATTTAGGAATGTTTCTGAGGATGTGAATTTGAAAAAATTACTTTCCAAATTAGCACCCCACAGTGCTTCGATCAATAGGATAGGGATGGGAGGAGCATTGTTTTCCAAGCTTCCTCGGAACCTCATGGACAGTGGGACTCCTGGATGGCCAGGATATCCATGGGTAAATTGTGTTGTAAAAAACTCAGTTTCCTAGCCCAGGATGGGGAGGCCTTGAGTCCGGCGATATTCAGCATCCCTAGAGTGAAGGTTTCCCCCTCGCACCTAAGGTGTGAGGGGGTGGGCCCCTGGGCCCACCAGCCTCTTCAAGGTCCCCATGGGCTTTCACAGCAGTGCGGGTGTTAGCAGCAATGCTAATGGGGTTTTTGTTAATTTTTGCAGAAAGAGTCACGTTGGCTTTGGCCTTCGCTTTTTGTTTTCCCAATGTCAGACGAATTTTTTGTGGTGCGGATAAGTTTGGTGCACCATCAAGTGGGGCAAAATTTTTTTTTCTATTGGGATAGGTCCCAAGTTGGTTTCAACCGGAGCTTGGGTGCAGCAATTGGGTGAGATTGAATCTCCCATCGGATCCTCAGATTGAGTGGCCCGCTCAGCATGGGCCTCCCAATCTGATTGGGTGATGAATTCCTGAGTCGCTTCTGCTGTGAAGGTCTCCATGTCCTCCTGGCGTTGTGAGTGTGGGATGGTGGTGGTGGCCTTGGCCACTTCCTTGGCCGTGGCCCTATGGGCCTGCTTGGCCTTCTTCCGCTCCTGCAGGGAGATGGGCTTTACCAATAGGTAGCAGCCTTGTGCTCCCCACGGGAAAGCCTCCTTGGTGCTTGCAGTTGGTTCATAGTGCGCCTCTCCGCTGGCCATGGCCACCGAGGGGTGCTCTTGGAATGTGACGCCCTCCTTGATGGGGCATGCATGTGCCTTATGGCCGAATGCATCACAGTGGGTGCAAATGGGGGGCGCGCTGTCCAAGGTTACCCAGAATGGGTGGGTGGTATGCCCTGCGATGTCAATAAAGGTGGAGTGCAGGATCTAGGTTAGGTCCTTCATGATCTCCTCAGTTGGGGTCAGGACTGCGATGGCTTTGCCGGTGCACAGGTGTGGCATCAGCGTGAAACGTTGCATTTTGAAAGGAGGTATTTCGCCGTATATGGCGAGACCATCTTTCAGGTGTTGCTCCAAAATATCACGTTTTACCGTAGTAGGCAAAAAGTCAAACGTGAGGAAAATTTGGTTTGATTTTGTCCATCTGGTGCATTTGGTTTCAATGACCCATTGCCCTTTGGGGAGGTTGACCACTATGCGCACCACTGCAGCCTCGTCTGCTGCTATTTTGCTTTTAAAACCCAGGTCCAGCCAACTGCATGACATGGAGTGAGGTGCAACATACACCGTGGTTGGGAAAATTTTGTGTACATCTTCACAAAATTTTTCCCATAAGGCCATTTTTTGGATGTCCAGATACACATGAACTCTGAATTCCACCGGCAAAAGTGGCTGGGAGTGTGGCATGTTGATTTACTGGTTGCATCGTGCTTGCCACGTGAGTATCTTTGGGGAAATTGTGACTGCCAGTTTTTTGAGATTTTTTTCTATTCCACCAGATTCTCCAGGGCGTTTTCAAACGTTAGAGGCCGCGGGCCTTCCGCCTGCTCCTCTTGCCTTGCTTGCCCAACTGCTCCCAGACATGGGCGCAGACTAATCTCCCTATGAGATTAAAAACTAGATTGAGTCTTGAATTGAATAGGTTGCAAAAGTGTTTGCAACGAGAAAGAAAAGTTTTAGAGTCTGATATAATATAGACTGACAGGCTTTGACTTTAAAACTGTATTCTGTTTTTGAAAGCCAGTAGAAGCTAAAGATAATTAACAATATAACTAATGGTCCAAAATTTTATATGAAATTTAGTCTAGATTACCTCTAAAGATATTACTAAATGTTAGATGTAATATATACTGCTTTATTTAATATTACAAAAAGATGATTATATCCCTTATATAATCACTTTTAACATTATGTATATTAATTTAGTTTATAGAAAACTGATCATCTAAAAAAGGTAAGATGTACATAATCTATTGCATACATAGAAAGCACACCTGGCAGGTATCATCAAGAGCACAATGTAAAAAAGAAAATTTTACAGGGAAAAAAGCATTTTAAATATATTATGATACAGCATTTAAGTCAAAACTAATATGTTTTGTATTCTTATGAAACTATTTATTTTTTTGCAATCAATTTAATCCAAAAAATGTACATCTCAACCAATTATATCAGTTTAACATAGAAGCAAGGTTCTATCTGGCATGCAAACACTTAGTTTCTGGGGAAAATAGTGGAAAGTATGATAAATTGTGATTGTAGCCACGCTTCTTTAGGGCAATCTCATCAGATGATGATTTGGTTTAGGATCTTTAGCACAGAGGATGCTAATTTAATTGAAGAAGTTAAAGTTTTGGCGTAAGTAAAGGGGTTTTTTTACACGTTTCCAGTATATATTTACTTATGATAAGAATTATATTTATATCAAATATTACCAAGAATTCTACTCCATAAATTTGATGATAAATAATAATGGTAAGTTTTTTTGTATGTTGGGAATTCAAATGTTTTGGATGCAGGGACATGATGACAATATTATGTGAAAAAACAAAAGCAGTGATTAAACCATATCAAAGTTATGAAAAGAATTGAAAAAAATCTGTAAGGCTGCACAATTTACCTTTCCATAGGGAGGAGCTTTAATAAATTATCTAATGTGACCTATTACAAGAGCTCTTCAAATTTTTAGTATAAAGCATTAGCCATAAGGCACAAGAGTTTATTAGCAAAAGTATAATTTAGTTGAAATTTTTTTGTTTATGAATGAATTAGGCAATTATTTTTGCCAAAATTACAGATGAACCTTACCATTCATGTGGGTAAAAATTGATTAAGCGGTGGTAAATACAATGTCACTAATACTTAAAAGTTGAATGAAATTCTAAAAAATATAATGAAATAGAATAAGATAATGTCATATTAATAGAGCAGCGTCACAAGATGTTGTGGAAGCTGCGGCTACAAATTGTAGCTAGAATTTCTAATATTACTTATTTCAACTGAGGTGACCAGATCAATATGGCCAAGTTGTAGAACAACTATTTGACCTAAAAATTAGGGGGTGATTGAAAATTGATCAGGTGCAATATCAAACAAGTTAATATTAAAATCTAAAATTTTGATTAAAAATTATGTATAAAATCCTAGCATCACAAACAATAATAAAGTTTAAAATGAAGAAAGACATAAAAAAAGTAATCTGAGTATAAGGTCAGTCTAGTTAAAGACAAAAAATAGCCCAGGAGCATTGAATAAAAACAGAGCTTATAAAGCCTTATAAAAAGCAAGATTCAGATCTGCAAAACAGGCAATGCTCTTAAAAGTAGCTGGTAATATCCATTATTATATATAAGGTCCCAGTCTCCAGCTAGCAAGCTGGATGGGGTCTTGCGCCCCTTTAGAATAAAGAAGAGTAACAACTCTAGGAAGTTGCATTTGACAAGTTAGGGATCTGGGACATATTGTGGATGAGTTCTAGGTTTTTTGGCCCTTCTTTGTTTGAATTCCTTCATCTTACACCCAGCTCCTTATTCCATACTTTTTATTATCGCTGATTCAGCAGGCAATACATTCATAAAATTAGATATCTCCATGGTGAATTTAGATATCTATATAAAAGGAATACAATGGTCACAAACATCCCTTCCAAACAGAGGACTCAACCAGGAGCATCCTCAGTTGTTGAAAATTTGATAGCTGGGGTATTCTAGGGTAAAAATAATAGACTAAATGAATTACAACTGAGCCCTAAGTTAGACAGAAAAGGTAAACAACTGTTTACAAACAAGTCTGCGAGTTTGGATGGTGTCTGTCAGAATTCAAGCTTTCGATTCTCACTGGTACTGGTTGCATCTGGATTTTGACAATGTTTTTTAAGGAGAGGTAATACTCTCAGATGCAGGAATATTTATGTTGAAGAGAATTATGCCAACTATAATAAAATATCAGAATTTAACAAGTACAAAATAAAAAGCATTTTCTCTCAATTCGCCCACTTTTTGGTTGAATCCTGATAAATTATTTAAAAAAACACAACTCCACTTGTCATCAACCCTCTCTGGTCCCCTATGTCAATGAGCTCGACGCCCGCTGCCCCCTCATGGGGCAGGGGGCGCCCCCTCCTAATGTTTTTCAGCCTCTGCCAAAACGCGCCTGGGCTGCTTCTGCTAGCCCCCCCAACTTGGCTGGTCACTTTGTCCCACCTAAAGACCTAGCTTTACACCTTGCCCACACTCAGGCGATTCCCCGTTGCCCCCTAGTACTCCCTTGGAGCACCATGCATTTCAGCCTCCAGGTTAAATATGGCAAGTTGTTCCCATATTCTGACTGACCTATCATCGAACTTGCCCAGGATCTTTTGTGTCCTGCTGGCTTCATCGACTTCTACCCCTTCAAGAAGTATTTTGACCTTGGCTTCTCATGTGAAGCTGATGCGGTAGTCACAGCTACCATTCCCCTGGTGTTCCAGGGTGTACCCATCCCTACCACTAAAACCTTGTTGCCCACTGATTCCACTCTAGTGGTTCAGTTCGCGGACCTCCCTACCCAACTACCCCCCAATATTTTATACAATGAACTGTTGACTGGTTTTTCAGCATATGGTTCAGATCCCATCCTCCAATTTGTGGTTCCCATGGGAGCCTCCCGCCTTGCAGGCCCTCAGGCCTTTGCAATCATACATCTCACTTCCCTGGAGGTTGCCCTCTTGATTCCCCCTTGCACCATCATTCCCTCCGCCCCAGACCATCCTTTCTGGGCCCGTGTGGATGGAGGGCGCACCATCTGCCCTACCTGTCTCAAACAAGACCATTTAAAATGGCACTGCCCCTCCAACTCCTGAGCCGCGGCCCTTACACCCAACTCTTTGCATGATGACCCAATCACTGAACTGGTTACTTTCTTTCCCTGGGGCGATTTCCTCTCCCCTCCTATCAAAAAGTCAGAATCTGTAGCTGGACCTGCCCCAGCCAATCAGGAGCAGTGTCTCAAGCCACTTCTCCTCAAACAACCAATCAGGGGTTCTCCTGGACTCCAGTTAATTCTAAGCCACATGTGCTTTATCCCAAGCCACGCTCCCCCATGACAATACATTCTCCCAAATTAATTATTGTAAACCAAAATCCCTGGAATTATTTGGACGAAGTCAATGAATCAGGTGAGCCTGTATCCAAAGTGGTCAGCCCTCCTTGCTTTGAAGAGTTCATCAGTGCAAACTATGTGGCCCAGTTCCCCCTCGCTACTATGTGCCTCATCCAGGTGCCCCATATTCCAATCTGACCATCAGTTATTTGAAGAGATATCTGTCACCCCTAATGATGTATTGCTCCAAAATGCCGCAAGTTTGTCCATCGAGGTTTTATCAAAAGGCCTTTTCCTACCTCCCGTGGACCCCGCGCTGACCCTCCCACAAAAACAAGTATACCTCCGCAATTTCCACCTTGCCAACAATAATCTCAGAGCTTTGGCGCAACAAGCTAAGTCTAGCATGAGGACCCACCTCACCCCCAAAATTATAGCAGTAGGTTCTTTCTTGCGCGACATCCACCTTAGATGTGAGAAGTCCCTTGCCACTTATCTTTCCAACTGCCTTGAAAAAAGTATCCCTTGGCCAGCTCCACTCCCCTTACATGGACCCCCACTCCCAAGATGCGCCTACGCCCTTGCTCTCTGCTTTGTGCCGCTGCCTATCAGACAAAGATGAGCTATCTCAGCCTCCTGGTCCCCCTCTCCCTCTGCCATAGTCAGTTAGCAGTTCTCACTTCTGACTTAGTTTGTGTTTAGCTTTTGGTTTTTTTATGTCGTTTGTAGGGCCTCAGCTGTGTCATTTCGACTTTTGGTGTGGATTTTTTTTTCAGTAGTGCTCAGCAATGTCTGTCCCCTGGTCGGCGTGCCTCAATTGAATTTAAACAAGTACAAAATAAACTCAATTTTATAAGTTTTTATTAGTGATAGCCAGGTGGTCAAGAAGAAAACACTATCAATATTGCAGTGCTTAGTAATTAATTGTGTCGAGGCTCAAAGTTTGGATTAGGGTATACATGTCTAAATTAGGGAATATGGAGATTTGACCTAAAGGAGCACTTGAGATCCGTTTCGCTTAATGAAAAGTCAAATGGAGGGCGATGGCAGGTAGGATATCTGTATGGTAAGGGTTTATAATTTTACCAATAATTTGGTGGTAAAATTTGTACTTTATGGACCCCCTCCAACCCTATAAAAGGGGCCGGTCTCCATTGTGTAGATTAAAAATTAGTAGTAAGATGGGGAGGGACCTCATAATGGCTACCCCTGATTCAGCTGACAACTTGGTGCAATCTAACTGCCTGAACTCATGCTATTTTCCTAATTATTAATAGAAGTGTTACCTCAAATCAAGTTGCTCCTCTGGGAACTGACCAGGGCCTTTTGGCCAATGTTTTCATTATTTATCTCCAAACCACTCTTATTAATACATAGGACTTGTAATTGTCTAACATTTCCCCCTTTAGGAGTGTTAGGGGGTGAATAAAGATGCAAGAACTGGCAATGGACCCAGTTGACAGTGACTCCAGAATCAAGGGATTTGATAGAGTACTCATCCCCTCACTTATATGTGACTACAAATGGGCCTTCCCAGATAGAACTGAGCTTCTCACTTCTAGAAGTGATTTAGTTGTGATAACACAGTACCAAGTCAGATAATTGGAAGGAGGAAGAGGGGCCTGGAGCTCATTAGCGGCTTGGCCTTCTTTGGTGACAGTCTTTGTCAAATTAGTCATGGCCCTTTGATTGCAACTGGTTAATGTGATGAGCCAGCTTCTTCAGGGCTTGCTCTAGGTCAGTTCTGTCAATGAAAATATCTTTGGCTAGTAGAGCCAGTACCCCAGGTTCTCGTCCATATAACACACGGAAAGGGGACATTTTGAGTATTTGATGGTGACTAATCTGGTAGGCCATGAGGACTCTGGGTAAGTAAAGATCTCAGTGGAGAGGGTCTTACTTGGCCATTTTGTGGAGTATTGAGACCAGAGTTCTGTTAACTATTTCTACAGCGCCATTTGTGGATGGTTATAGGGGGCCAAGAAGAGCATTGAGCTCCCATGGATGTTGCAGGAGCTTTACCACTCTATAAGTAAAATTTTCTCATTGCCACATTGGAGGACCTGAGGGAACCTATGCTGGGCAAAGGCGTACTGGTGTAAGAAAGTTGCCATGGCTTTAACAGTCTAAATGGGAAGAGCAACAGCTTCAACCCATTTGGTGAAATGATCAAATCCAACCAGGATATAACGGTTGCTAACAGTAGTCTGAGGCAGAGGACTACCACATCCAAGCTTATAGTGTGGAAGGGTTGTTGGGGCGTAGTCGGTTGATACTGATACCAAGCTTGTAGCTATATTGCTTTTTACAGGGCAGACAGGCATACAGGGCTTCTGCTATGGTCTCCATGATGCATTCCCAGTGTATCACTCTTTTAAAATCATAGGTTTGCGGATTCCACCATGTCCCGTGATAGTGTGGGACTCCAAGATGACAGGAACTCGTTCTGATGGTCGAAGATAAGGCGATCAGTTCACTCCTACCTTCTTGTATAACCTCCCACTTTCCAACTAAATGTTTCAGGAGTGCAGAGATAGCATTTTCTGTACTGGTTCATCATCATCATCCCATGAGTCAGGGGTCATGAGGAGGTCATGTAACATCTCAGCTTCACTATTGTCTAAGTGAAGAATGGGCAGCCGCGTTAACCCATCTACATTTAAGTGGCGCATTCACGCCCAGTGCTCAATTAACACATTGTAATTCTGGAGCTTCAGAGCCAGTGATCCAACCGTACTTTGGGGGCCTTCATATTCTACAACCACAATAGGGAGGCGTGGTCAGTGATCACTTTGAAGAGTCCTATATAGGAATGGGCGGTAGTATTTTACAGTGAGCAGAACAGCCAGGCACTCCTTCTCTGTGACGCTGTAGTTGAGTTCTGCTTTTGAAAGAACTTTGCTAAAATAGGACATGGGATGATCAATCCCATGATCATCCAATTTAGCCAAGATGGCTCCAACAGCATAATCAGAGGCATCCGTGAACAACATAAAGGGCTTGCCATAGTCAGGGTGGCGGAGGATTGGCCTTTGTTGCAGCAACTTCTTCAGGGTCTCAAATGCGGCTTTTTGTTCAGCACCCCAATGAGACAGAGTGTTCTTAATTAAAAGCTGTATGAGGGGCTCACTAAGATGGGCGAACTTGGGGGATGAATTGATGGTAATACCCCATCATGCCCAAGAATACCTGTTATGTTGTGAAGAGTTTGAGGCGCAGGCATTTTAGATATAGCTTCCACCTTATCGTGTAGGGGTTAAATCCCGTTTTGAGAGATAGCATGACCAAGGAAATCCAACTTCTTCTGGAAGAAAGTACATTTGGAGGGCTTAAACGTGATGTTAGATGACCGCAACTGCTAAAACATTTCTTTTAGGTGCGTGAGGTGATCGTTGAAGGCCTTGGAGAAAAAAATGATGTCATTGAGATAGATAATCACTGGCTCAGCTAAAAATCCTGAAGAATATGATCCATCGCCCACCAAAAAGTGGCAGGCGCATTGCATAGCCCCTGGAGTAACCAAGTGGTTGGAATAGAACCTAGCTACAGATAAGGGCGCACTTCTCCTGATCCTGTGGAGAAAGGTCCATCTGACAATACCCACTAGACAAGTTCATAGAAGAAAAGACTTGGATCCAGAGTGTTGGTTTATAGCATTGTCAATACAAGGGATAAGGTAGCTGTCCTTCTTGATGAGGTTGTTCAGCTTACAGTAGTTCATAACTACCCAATGTCCTACATTTTTTCTTTATACAGTAGAAGAGGGGACGACCTAGGACTTTGTGAGAGCACCAGAAATCCAGCTCACAACATTTGTTTATGATCCATTTGCATCTGTAGCTCCTCAACTTTAATTTGCGGTGGGGCTTGGATAAAATGGGACATGAATCCCCAACATCGATAGTGTGAGTTCACCCCTTCATGTGCCCAAAGTTGGTATAAAATTTAGAGAAAGCATCGCTATAGGACTCAAGTAAACAAAGAACTTCATTAAGCTCTGCAGGGGTTAGATTATCAGAGATATGAATAGTGGCAGAGTGCATGATGATTATTCAACAGGTAGGCCCATAACTGGCATAGACCTGATACAGTGAACTTGTTTAATATGCTCAATAGGGACCAGCAGGCCTCTTCCAATCTCCTGATGCTTTTTGACGACCATGTCCTTGTTGATGATATTCCTTAACAAGATATTGATTGGTCGCTTATAAGCTGGGTCTAGGATACCTGGAAAACCCAAGATTCCAAAGGAAATTTACAATCAATGCTTGTTAAGTAAAGAAGGCAGTTGCGGGGGATTTGCATAGTGATTTTGGTGTCTATTAACTTTTTTTCACCCGCTTTTACTACTACTTCCTCTGACTATATAATGGAAGGCCCTCTGAAGCATCCATGGAGTCAGGCAGATTTTTTGTGTTTCTTCCCTATGTGGTATAAGTAAGAGTGATGTCAGAGTAAGATACTCAGCAAAGAATGTGTATTCTTTTTTCTTAGGCAAATCTTTTGTAAAGACCAGGGGAGCTTCATAATTTAGAAGGGAGAGGAATCCCTGTTTCATATTAATGATTCCGTCATACTCAAATAATGATTTGAGTGCCAATGAGTAGGTCTTATGCACTATTGTTTAATGCCACAACTGAAGCAGACATTAGGAGTTTTTACAATAAATATGGGTAGATAAGAGTAGGCTCCAATAGCTCGCGTTTTGTTGGTCCCCGCAGATCAAAACTTTTGTGAATAGTTCAGTTCAGGAGCCAACTTGTTTTGTTGATGAGATTCGAAGAGACCACATTCACTGGAGCACCGTTATCAAGGATGGTTAGAACTTACACCTTATTGATAACAACCTCTACCGTGGTTATCGTGCTACTAAAAGTAGGTGGAGGGTGAGAATCATCTTCAAATGGAGGGTGGTGGCAAGGAGTTGAGCCATCTCAGGGTATTTCTCCTTAATATATTGGAGGGCATGAACCTGCTGAGTAGATCGGATCACTGTACCAATAATCTGGTTATAATCACTGGCAGTATCAATCACCTCTGAAAACCTCAACAACTGTTGGAGATAGATGCGTTGGGGTATCATGGCTATATCTATTCTTTCAGGCTTTAACCTATCCAGAATCTGCACTTCCGTTGGGGCTCCCAAGACATAATAGCCTGCGTCTTCACCACCCCCTTCAGACTCGTCATCAAAGGGATTGTCAATGCGCCTCAACGATTTACTAAGAGGGGCTGAGAAACAGGCATGTTCTCCTCGCAGGGGAGGACTTTATAGCGCTCATCTACCCTTTTGACTTTTGAAGGGTAGCATCATAGCCGCACCAACTTTTGGGGGAGGCGTTGGAAGTATTATGGCTTTGCCTTTTGCCTTAGAATGGATGGGTTTGGGTTTTCCCACGGCCATAGGTTTTGGCGAGGTAAATCTGGAGGAGATGCAAATGGGGATAGAGTTAGCGCCTTAGTGGGACGTGACAATTCAGACACATTGGAATACTGCTCTTAAGGAGCAGAGGAGCAAGGCAAAGTGATAGATAACTTCACTGGCGGAGCTTTGGAAACAACAGAAGAAGGGGAGCGCTGCCCTGTCAATACTAGTACTCTCTGAATATACTCACATGGGGGAGGCGCATCTCGTGGTGGCAGCTTCATGGGAGCAGATTTTGAAGGGGAAACAGCCATAGAAGAGGCTGGAGAGGTTATAGGAGCTGTTTGCCTCATAGCTCCTTGCATTTATTATAAGCCATAGAAGTCACCACTGCTAGTAATGCCTCCTTGAGTTCACTTATGTTTTTGAAGGAACGCTTGACAGAAGAAATATGAATCGCCAAAGAGGGATGAGGCGCCAATCCATCCAAAACAGCAGCAATAGCGTCCTCAAGTTGGAGCATTTTGGCAATTAATAGAGGTTGAGCTTTACTTCAAAAGCGCTTAAAAAAGAGGCGATCGATTCTCCCTCTTGTAAGCTAAGGCACATAAATGCCTGTTTTTGCCGTTGTATACTCTGTGAGGATCCGAATTCATCAAGAAGCGTTTGTTTGACCTCCTCCTAGGTGCTAAGGTTGGTCATATGGGGAACCGTTATATCTTGAGCCATGCGACCCAAGCAGGGAAGTATATGCTTGGTTTTTTGATGGTCAGTCACTCCTTCCATCCCTGATTCATAAACGAACAGAGTGGGCAATACTGCCCTCACCAGTTGTGAACTTGTCTAGAGCGGAGGTTATGAATAATAGGGAAGGGCCTATAAGGGCCTTGTGAAGAGCGCTGCTCAAGCCTTTTGAGGCAAGTTAAAGCATTGTTAGTTTTTGCTCTAAAGCAGCTAGCCTTGGAGCTGGGATAATTGACATTTTAAAAATAGGAATATTGGTGGTATACAGGGTCCCCTGTAGTGAGCACCACTTGTTGAATTTTAAGATTTTTAACAAGCTCTCTATGTGCGTTTTGGGCCTTAAACTCCAAAAATTAGATGATTAAAACCATAATAATAAAAATAAAGAAACACTAAAAATACCAGAAAGTTGTAGTTTTATATATTTATTTTATTGCCTCGGGGGTAAGAATCAAACCCAATTAATAAGCCGATAATTGGTATTTAAAAAGTCAAAGCTCAAAGTTAGGATTGCTTAGTAAAGTCCAAATTAGGGAATATTGAGATTTGACCTATTGGATTGGTTAAGACTCACCTCGCTAAAATTTGAGGGCATATGGGAAAGTAGCAACTGAGAAGATGAACCTGTGAGGAAGTTACTTTATGAATTTAGTCCAATCAGAAGGCGGGAAAATATTTTCACCTTGCTGGACCCCTTCTGACCCTATAAGAGAGGCCAGTCTCCATGGGGTAGATTGTACTAAATTAGCTGTGGCCTGGGAGGAGCCTCCAATGGACTCTTTAGATGTAGCCAACAATTTGCGCAATCTGACCACCCAAGCTCGTGGTTTGGCTGAGTTCTATTAGTAAATTTATTGACCCAATTAAAGGGTTCTAATGAGAATTGGCTAGGGTCTTTTGGTTAATTTGTCCCTTTGTTTTTCATCCTTACTTCGAACTGAAACACTCTTACTACACAATCAGACTTGTAATTGCTAACACAGTTAACCTTGCAGTGAACGTATGGACTGTTGAGGTTTTGACTACTTGGTATTGTGGTTGATGGCTATATATATAAAGTTTGAGCCACTAGAGGCAGTAAGATCAGTTCCATCATGTCAATGGACAAGTTACTGAATGGGCTGTTGGTGGGATCAGTTTGAACTCAAAACGTTTCTCTGGAGGAAAGAAACTCACATAAGGTATGCACATTTCTAAGGCCTGGTGGGCATTATCAAACATTGACTCTCAGTAGAATTGATCCTTCAGGTAGGCCAACGTCTTCTGAAACAACTCATGGCTGATTTGCTTTTGTGCTTCCATTACTAGTCCCATTCATTCACTTGGTCTAATGTATGGGTACCATTTGTTCTTGACTTCCTTCTGAAGGGTTCCATCCTCAAGCTGGGTATCTATGGAGCACCTTCTCAAGACAATCCTCACCTCATTTATTCTATCCTGCCATGCATCTTCTGGAAGCCCAATTAGTTCATACAGTTGATTGCTTTCTGGTTCTTGAAGGTGGAACACTGAAAAACATGACAAATTGTTGGTGTTGAGGTGCTTGTCGCCTGCTTTATGAATGATTTCAAAATTGCATCCTTAGAACAATACTACCCATATGATAAAGTGTCCTTCAGGATCTATCATATTCTGCAACCAGCAGAGAAACATGTGATCCATCACAACCTTACTGTGTACCTCATACAGGTAGGGTCAAAAGTTCTTCACTGCACGGTTCACCACCAACACACTCACTCCAAACAGTATATTTTTTCTTGGCCTTAGTAAATACATTGAAATAACACTCAATGGGGTGGTCCACCCCTTCTAATTCCAGTTGGGGCTTGGATCACTTCAACCCAGCATCACTCTCATTAGCGTATAGATAGATGGTCTTGTTAAAGTCTGGATAGGCCAGTGTCAGACATTTGCCCTCTCAGCTGCAAAAGAAGAATGTCCTGGGTCAAAATCAGCCAAAACGGGGAAATGTTGGCCATTTACAAGTTTTAAATGACCATAAGAGTGATTTTAATAAAAAACATGAATTCATTGACCAAAAGGCCCTAGTCAATTCTCAGTGGAACCCTACAAATCAGGGTAACACGATTTCAAATAATACTAGGGCAACAACCATAAATTTGAGCAGTTGGATTACTCTAACCATGCAGTGGACCTTGGGGCGTCCATTGAATGGTACTCCCCCAGCCATAACCAGGTCCCTTCACGCACCTACGCGAGGACCACCCCCTTTTATAGGCGTGGTGGGGGTCCCCAAGGTAAAATAATTTCCTCTGATGAGGATTGGGTGAAGCTCATTAAAGCATTACCGCACAGGTACATAATGCCAGCCATTAATTTCTAATCTGTTGTTCAGCCAAGGTGAAGCGAGTATTCTGAGCTTCAATAGGCTGCTTTTTCATATTTCTTTTTATTGGTTATTCTAAGCTATTCTAGAACTAATATTGAATTCCTCTCAACCTATGATACAGTTTACTGATTAGTCTGGTATCAAGGAGGATCATCTCCTGTTTTTTTCCCCGCACTGCTAATAAAAATCATAAAACTCAAGTTTTTAGTAGTAATTAATTTAAAAAATTTATTAAGCCCTTTGTGGAATCCATTGGCATAAGCATCAGCGAGCACAAACAAGCTGTATTCCTACAGCCAGAATTAGCGCCTCATCAATATCGCCTTTAGCTTCTCAAAGGCCTACTATTGTTCCAGACCCCACTCAAACATAGTTTCTTGTCAGCAGGTAGGTGGTGGTTCAGCCAAGTCTATGGGATGACAGTAAAGTTCTGGTAATACCCTACCATCCTGGGTAACACTTAGATGTCCCTCATGCTCTTGGGAGGCTCCATTGCCATGATAAATTTGACCTCTCCATCCTGGAGGTTGATTCCGTTGGGACAAATTTCTTTTCTGATGCACTTCAGGCGCCTCTTCAGAAAGGTGAATTTGAATCATTTTTATTTTAAGTCTGATGCTTGTTGCTAGGTAAAGTCTTTAAGAAAGTGTTGAAGATGTTCTTAAAAGGTCTGGCTGAACACTGTAATATTATCTTGGTAGATCAGAACGCTGGGCAGCTTAAAGTCTCTGAAGATTCAGCCCATCGCGTGTTAAAAGGCAGTAGGGGCGTTGAATAGCCCCTGTGGCATCATTGCTGGCTTGACCAACCCTGACTGCTGATAAGGGTACATTTCTCTTGATCCTCAGATGAGAGCTCCATTAGCCATATCCACTGACTAAATCTATCAATGAGAAATTTTTTGATTCTCCCAGTAAATTCAAAGCATTTTCTTTGAAAAAGAGCGGCTTGGAGCACTTCTTGTTTATTTCAAAATCATAGTAGTCCACGACTTCATCTTTGTTCCAAACCTTCTTTTATACTAGCAATAGTGGCGAAGCCCAAAGGCTCTTTGATGTATGACACAGACGGCTTCTGTTAGTTAACTTAGTTCTTGAGTAAAAAGACATCCTAAGATTTAAAAGGTAGTAGGGATATGAATTTAAAGGAATAGCTGAACCAGTATTCATCTTGTGGATCTCTATTTTATATAGTTCATAGTTATCAGACCCAGAGCTAATGATATTCTTAACTCTTTCAGTAGCTTGTCCAGTTCATTCTGTTGTTTGAAAGTCATATCTCCTAACCCTAGTTTGTCAAAGTCTCATGCAGCATGTACTGAATTGATATTATGACAACTGGTTAAGAAGTCCTGTGCAATGAACTATACTTTTTCTACTCTTATTGGTTGGGCTGTAATATTTTATAATAAAAGTCAACTCTCCCAAGTAGTTAATGGAGTTTAATAGAAATTACAATATTCAGGTGCTATGAAGGATACGAAATTATTAGTTTCATGGCTCTAGTGAAGATAGAAACAAGTGCAACGAAGTTATTAATTCCATTGCAAATAATTAAGTCTATTCATAAATACAGAATTCTGTTATGAATAGACCAAAATTGAGCTGCTTGAGACAAAAATAGTGGTACTTTATTAGTTAGAATTGAGGGATATTTATAGTGGTAGATTTGGTAGTTCTTTGTGAGGAAAATCGTGCTTCAAATGAGGTAAGATCTTTCCTAATAGATAGCCGATATTGCTGATTATTATTACTATACTTGCGATGGTCAGATCTGATAAGGTTCTTATTAGATGAGATTAACCTTCTGGTGGGATGGTTTTCTCCATTGGATTGCTCAGTCTCATCCTTCAGAGGAGGCCAATAACTCCAATGGGTTGATCATTGGTCTAACTGAGAATTGGATATCTCCAATGGGGTTTTTACAATCTCATTAAATGAGACACCAAATCCCTAATTTTGATTATTTTTGGGCATCGCAGTAAAATCCCCAATAAGTTGGTATCATAGAAAACCAGATAAAACTCTTGGATCCTGTTTGAAGATTCCATTGCAGCAGTAAACTTCCAAGATAGCTTTTGGCGGTATGTCAGACATTTGACCTCCCAGCTGAAGAATAAGAATGTCCTTGATCAAATTTGATTGAAAGGGTAATTGCTGACTATTTGCAATTTTCTGATGTTGTTAAGAGCTCGTTTATTAATAATAAAAATGATGAAGTTGAGGAAATCGGCCAAAAGTCCCTGGCCAAATCGGTGGAACCCCACTAATTGGGGTAACATTAGTTTAAACCCTCTACAGGCACCAAACGTAAAATTGAATGGTTGGATTACTTCAACCACATGAAGGACTTTAGGCTACCATCAGAAGGCACTCCCCCTACTACGCCAAAGTCCTTTAATGCACCTTCGCAGGGACCCCCTTTTATAAGCTTGGTGGGGGTCCCCCAAGGTGCAAGCAATTTCTTATGTGGTGATTGGCTTAAGTTCATAGAAACATTACCTCATGGGTACGTTTTGGCCAATCAAAATTCCTCTTCTTTCATTCCGCTGCCCTGAAGTGAGTTCCCAAGTTATATAATGCTATTCCTTCATATTTCCTAATTTGGATTAGGTTAAGCTATACCAAACATATCCCTGAATTCCCCTCAACCTGTGAAATACTTTAAATACTAAATGGTTCAGATGTCAAGGGGGGTCAGTTTTTCACTTTTATTGTGCTTATAAAGAATTCATAAAAATCTAATTTTTATTAGTGCTTTATATTTATCTTTAATTTAATGAGAAAATTTTGTGGAAACCAGCTGGCGTGAAGCACCTGTGAGCAAAACAGCTGGTTTCCCAAAAATGGTACTCACTACAGGGGTCCCCTGTGTTAATTATAAGCGTATAGTCTTGATTCCGCCAAGTCAGTTTGCACAGGGTATTAGCCACTGGGCAACCAAATCAGACGATAGGAAGATAGCAGAGTTTTTATATAAAACTAATAACTTTTCACACAGAGCTATCACCCCTTATTTTGACCTTTATTATTGTACTAATATGCAGACCTTTCTGCAACAACCTATTTTCTCAACAAACCCCCTCACTTCACTCTGTAACTCTTTATGTCTCAATTCCTGAAGCTGGATGCATCCTCGGCTTGGTGTCTTCTATTTGTTTCTCCCTTTTGATTCAAAACTCTTATTTATACTAGTCTTGGCGTAATCTCCCATTCTCACTGATTAGTCAACATTTCAATAGATTATTATTCATATAATTCTCTTTGTTAGTCTTGAGAATCATCCTGATTCCCCCTCCAATCCGTTGTATGGTTAGCATATCATCCAGTCATATTAACTTCCCGACATTACCCCCCCCCTTTTTGACTGGATGATATGCTCTCACTGTTTGTAGGCTCAAAGGAACTTCGCGTGAACTCAGTTGATGATCTGATCCCCCGCAGGTTCCTTGATGGTGTAAAAATCCATGCCAGTCTTCTCAATTATCTCAAACAGACCAACCCAGATGTTAGAAAGCTTTTTTTTTCTTCCAAAATCGTGCTCATCATGGAATATAACATGGTCTCCTATGGAGTACAGCGAAAATCTGCTTCATCGCTTCTGATCTGCGGCCTGATCGTGAATCTTCTTAGCCAAACTGGTGGAATAGGCTTCCAATTGTAGCTTGATCAACGTAGGTGTAAGGGTCTTCAAAAAACTCTGGGGGTCCACTCCACCAATATCCTCTACACATGAATAAATAAAGGCAGGCAAAGCTGGATGTCAAACATACAACAGTTGGAACTGGCTCTTACCAGTAGATGAATGATAGCTAACTTTGT
This sequence comes from Massospora cicadina, assembly GCA_022478985.1. NCBI lineage: Eukaryota > Fungi > Entomophthoromycota > Entomophthoromycetes > Entomophthorales > Entomophthoraceae > Massospora > Massospora cicadina. The sequence continues at coordinate 40,394 of JAKSZP010014554.1, forward strand.
ATGTGAATACAGCCATATATAGGAGGGCGCTCCATTCTGAGGGTCAATCATTTACCAATTTATGGCGGATGTTCACCAAAGTTCCATTAACACGCTCCACCATTCCATTAGATTCTGGATGATATGGGTTGGTCAAAACCCCATGGATTGCCATCAGATTGTTCAACTTTGGCAGAATGTGAAAAGTGAAAATGGTTCCATTATCCATTAAAATGAATTGTGGGCAGCTGTGTTGCTGTACAACACACTCCATGATGAATTTGGCAGTAGTGACCACGCCCAAATCGTTGATGGCCCTAGCCTCCACCCACCGAGTCAGATGATCTATGGCGACATTAATATACTTGGACCAATTGGTACTAGTTGGCAGAGGTCCTACTACATTAATAGAAACGGTGTGCCAGGCGAACCGGGATTTGACCAACTGGTATGTGGTTCTCTTATGGAATGGTTTTACACTTTACACTGATGACAACTAATTGTTTCCAATAAATTGTAATGCATGCTCTCCCAGTAGTATCAGGGTCACAACCTATCCAGTGTTTTCCGCAATCCTCCATGGCCTACAGCCCAATGATCATCCATAATTATCACAGGTTGGGCCAAAGGCTTAGGGAAACTCAACGTCGTGTCGGCAATCCACTTATATAGTTCTCCCCCATGTAGAAAGTTATCCGCCCTAAGTCCATCTAGTACCTTGATCACATGCGGCGGCTCATCCTGGTATTTGTTTACCACCATCTTCTCATACATTATGTCGACTAAATCCGCTGTGATTGTGACTGTTGGCAGCCTAGAGAGACAATCCACATTTTTTTGTTTAGCTCCAGGACGGTGTACAATCTCAAATCATATTCTTGGAGCTTTAATGCCCAACGTGCAAGTCGCCCTTCCAGCTCACACAGATTCTGCAACCAACGCAAGGAAGCATGGTCTGTTACAACTTGGAATTGTACCCCATGCAGATATACATGAAAATGTTTATAAGCGTAAATTACCACTAAACATTCTCACTCAGTAACAGTGTAGTTCCATTCGTGACAGCTCAAACTTTGACTACAGAAGGTGACAGGATGCTCCACGCCGTCATCGTCCTTCTGAGATAATACTGCCCCTATAGCAGAGAGAGAGGCATCCATTTGCACTATGAACTGTTTGTCAAAGTTGGGATATTGCAATATGGGTGCGCTTGCTAACGCGGTGCGCAATACATTGAAAGCATTCTGGCATTGTTCTGTCCAATCAAAAGAAACGTTTTTCTTCAGCAACTTGAAAAGTGGGGCCCCAATACAACTGAAATTGGGAATAAACCGGCGGTAATACCCAACCATCCCCAGAAACACTTGAATGTCCCACTTGTTACCTGGGTGGGTCATCTTGCTTATTGCTTCCACTTTAGCTGGCTGCGGTTTAAGCCCATTTGAATCCATGAAGAACCCAAGGTATTCCAATTACACCTTAAAGAAATGGCACTTTAAAGGCTTGATTTTGATATTAGTGGGAGCGAGGCATCAGAACACTTGTTCCAAATGGCCAAGGTGCTCAGTAAATGTCTGTGAGAATATGTTGATATCGTCAGTATAAATTAAAACACAGGACAACTTTAAATCACCTAGAATCATATCTATGGCATGCTGGAATGTAGCTGGGGCGTTGCACAACCCTTGTGGCATGCAAGTAGGTTGGAATAATCCTTTTGACGTGATGATAGCGCATTTTTTCCATTCCGCTGATGGCAATTCAATCTGCCAGTACCCCAAGATCAGATCCATGCCCAAGAAATAGTACGCTCCTCCCAATCAATCTAACGCATCATCAATCCATGGAAGAGGGTAGGAATCCTTCATTGTTACGTTATTGAGTTTGTGATAGTCAATAACCACCTGATTTGAGCCATCTTTTTTCTTCACTATGAGCACCGGTGATGCCCATGGACTATTCAACAGCTCTAGAATCCCTTGCACTATAGGTTTATCCACCTCATTGAAAACAACCTCCTCCGCTGCTTTAGAACATCTAATAGGTCGCGACCAAATGGGAGGGTGATCCCCTGTATCTATCTGATGTACCACCCCTTGAGCGCACCCCAAATCGTGATCATCATATGCAAAAATATCTCAATGCTTTTCAAATAACGCCGTAGCCTGTTCTTGTTGTTCCGTTGATAATCCAGTAAGCGCTTCCCGCAGAACCACAGTCATTATGCTGAGTGGAGAGCTTATCAGCTGTCCAAGATCCTCCCAAGAGCCAAAATCATGAATACAGCGGACTTCTTCTATAGGAGAAAAGTGTAAGTAAGCCACCACTTGGTGCCACTGAATTGTTATGATCTCCTTTTGTAAATTTGCTAGAGAACTTTCACTTCTCCGTTCGCAGGTAGCAGAAACCCTGGAGCCAAATGTGGCTCAAGCTAAGAGTGTTAGTAATGAGCCATTATTTCACCATAAAGCCCTTTTTGGGACATCAATTTCAGGCTCAGTTTCTAATATGCATTGGTGTCCAGAAGGTATGCTTTAATTGCTAGCCGCTCAAAGCAGAATCCCTTTGTATTCATAGATCTAATTGGGGAGGACCCTGGTTCATTGCTTCATTCATCGATAGTGCATAATTATTAAACCATTACTGTAGGCTAGGTTGATTTGACTAGAACAGAATGAGTCTGTTGGGATTCCACATGAGGTAAAATGAACATGAATCTGTTGTCCTAAAATATAAAGTGTTTCCTCCGCCATGTCTATCACAACACCAAATTTCCTCATAAATGCTGCACTGATTAGCATGTCATAATTACTTTTTGTCAGAACCACCGCTGGGGCAGAAGCCTGGATGGACCGAATCATAAGGGCAACACACTATATGCACCTTCAGATACAGTGCTATGTGTCCCCACGGTTCTGTATACTACTCAATGATCCACATCTGGTTTGAGCAGGAGCTTAGCCACCAACCAGGTAGAAACCATGTTCACAGGGGCTCCAGTATTGATGATAGCCCGTATTTTTGTATTTTGAACGAAAATGTCACAATAAGTACATTCTGACTAAGAGGAACCATCAGTGTTTATTGCATGTACATCCAAGGGCTTACTGTTACTTAAGAAAGAGGAGATGCTCTTGCCGACCTGTGGGTACTCATTGATGATTTTTCCTACCAGAATGGCATTGTGGACTTCAACCAAAGAAGTAGCAGTCATCAGAGGATCCTCAATACTTGTGCCAGTCTGTTCTAAGTTCTGCCACGCATATGGCTTCGGCGCTTCCTGGTGAAACACAGAGCTTGAGGGTAAATTTATACATTTGGACCTGGAAGAAGGGATCCCTGACGGAAGCTGTTGGTATAGTAATTCATCTGATTGAGTTTCAGATTCTTCCCAATTATGAGCTGGGGATTCATTAGGGACAAGTGGATTGGACATAGCGGAGGTAGAGCGTCCCATCTCTACTCTGCTCGAGATTTTCCCTATGGGGTCTCCTTGGTTGCTAACGCATACAATTGTGTTTTAATAGGGCAGTTTGCCACACAATGCCCCCTCCAGCTGCATTGGAAGCAAGTATTCATGAAGGGTTTGCATATATAACATGCAGATGAAGGACCATTGCAATAATTAATGGTATGTTTCCAAGGTTGGGAACGAGCTGGCAGATCATATCTAGGTCAGAAAGAATTCACAGATCTGCATGATGAATGAATATGTTCTGGTGAATGATAGCGTAGCTGCTGTAGTTCATACTCTGAAGTCTTTGGTGCAGGGATAACAAAGGGTTGCCGGGATATTAGGGGCGCTGTTAGTGGCAGAGAGTTGGTGTAAAGTATTTATGATTCAAATAAGTCCTGCCTCTTTGTTCAACACGTGAGACATAGCATTAGATAGTTCCTGATATGGTTTGACAGCCGCCATCATTGCAATACTTAAATCCTCAGCAGATAACAGGTTGGCTCTGATTAGTACATGTGCTTCCGCTGAGAAACGTTCAGCAAAATCTGACAGGGTCTCATCTTGGTGAAATTGTACAGTCAGAAAGTTGGCTTTCCGTTGGGCCATCTTGGTTACACCCCCAAACAGCTGAAGAACAATCGCCTTAATTTTTCTATAGGATGCCAAGCTGTTTGGGAGGTAGCAAGTAACTTGATCGGCGCTATCTACATCAGGAGCAGACAGCAACAGTTTTTCTTTCCATTGATCAGAAACTCCTTCCGCAGCAAATTCAAATCGCTTGAAATACCCATGTAGGTTTCCGTCACAACTGAAAGGAGGTAAGTTCTCAATTCACACAGCTTCACCTTGCTTCACACTTCTGCAGCAAGGACCTGGTGCATTGGTTCGCCAGCCGGTTGAGCTCAAATCCAGCATGATGAACTCAAAGGGAGTAGAGTCACGCGGGGTATACATTCCATCACTTGAAGGATATTTGTTAGTTGAGTCATAGCGTTCATCCACCAAATTGCCACTGACTGCACCGTTCCCCCCAGTTCTGGCATACTCTGCCAATTGCTCATTGATCATCTATTCCACTTTAATCAAATTACATCTACACCGCCCATCTTGTAATTCCCATTGCATTGTCACATAATGATTTTGCAGCTCCCAACAATATTCCCTCTCCTTGTGCAACTGCAGTTCCACTGCTTGTAGGCGCGAGAGGACAATTCCAATTGTACTTCATATATGGATATGCTGTCAGCTAGCATCACCCGCTTGTTGGTTAGCCTCATCCATTTGGTTCAGGAGAGCGACTTGTTCCCATATCAATCTTTCATTGGCCCGACTAAGGTTATTAAGTCGTTCTTATATGTCAGTAAACTCCCATGTCTCATAGAATGGAAGAGGGAAAACTCGACGCCACTCAACCTGACTATATGCTTCCAATTGGGTAACCCGGCGGAATAGCTGCAGGTACTCAGGGGACGTTGACCACAGGTTAAGCTCATTATCAGTCGTTTGCTGGCTACTCCATTCAATATGAAGTTGGTTTACTTCGGCTGATACAGAGCCAACTTGATCCACCACTTGCTGTTCCACTAGTGTTATTTTTTCTTTAGGCTGGGCTACCATGTCTTCGAGTGCTTACGCCCATTCAGCTAAACCCATCATAAATTGCTCAGTATTGTGGCCCAGCGTCATGATGTCCCAAATCCATTCTATCAATAGACCGCATCAATCCAACAGCTCATCAATTACCCAAGACAACTCAAGATGCAACTGTGATACTAACATGTCTAACCGGTGGTGGATGTTCTCAACATGGTGGTCCACTTTCCCAAGCGCCCCTTGTACCTCCAAAAAAGAGCAATAGAGGTGGTTGAGCAAGAGGCGAATATCCTTTTCTTGTGCTTGAGCAAATCGCACCACATCTCCAATTTCTATATTGTGGCAAGCCAATACTCGTAGTAGTTGTCTACTAGACAGTTGCACATATGTGATTAGATATTCCTCAATTCTGCGAGTACCAAGGCGGTGAGTAACCCCGTTGTTGTTGCGTTCAGATAAGACATGTACATGGCGTAACGACCTTCTTGATCGCGTTGGTTAAAAATAGACACAAGGCATACTCACCCGCCTCATCTTCATATAATCAATACCCTCATAACAACCACTCCATGATATTTCGTAGCTGCTTAGGGGTCACATTCGTGGAGCACCCTAGTTAGTTGGCCGTCAGCTCAGGGCTGTTTTCCAGTTGCGGATTGATCACAACTTCATCATTACCCAGTTCAGTCACAGTGAATAATATTGGTTTATAATTAGATGCCTCCTGTATTTCTTCCACATGGTGCATGCAGAATCTGATAGACTGGTGATGTAACAAATGAGGGCTCATCATTATTTTCACAGCATTGAATACTTACAGCTGACCAATGGCCCCCTGTAGTGAGCACCACTGTTAATTTTCAGCGTATAGTCTTGATTCCGCTGAGTTGGTTTGCACAGGGTATTAGCCACTGGACAACAAAATCAGATGATATGAAGATCGCTGATTCTTTTAATAAGACTAATAACTTTTTACACGGAGCTATCACCCCTTATTCGACCTTTATTATTGTACTAATATGCAGACCTTTCTGCAACAACCTATTTTCTCAGCAAGCCCCTAATTCACTCTGTAACTTTTTTTATCTCGATTCCCCTAAGACAGATACATCCATGGCTTGGTGTCTTCTATTTGTTTCTCCCTTTTGATTCGAAACTCTCATATTATCCTAATCTCAGCGTAATCTCCCATTCTCACTGATTAGTCAACATTTCAATCGATTATTATTCATATACTTCTCTTTGTTAGTCTCAAGACTCATCCCAAATTCCCCTCCAATCTGTTGTATGGTTAGCATATTTTCCAGTCATATTAACTTCCCAACAACCTGTACAACCAGAGTCATTGCTTTGGGGAGCAACTTGCCAGTGCCTTGTTCTGTCTTGAAGAATTGGAGCAGCGCTCTTTAAAATTCCCTCTAAAAGAGAAATACGCTCCTGGCGAAAGAAACATTGCTACTTTCTTGTACATTTGTGAAGCTGCCATGCTTGGCACAACTGATAAACAAAAAGTGCAACACATCCTTCCTTGTTTAAGCCGCCTAGCGCAAGAGAGGATAGTTCCTTACGTGGACCCTTCGCAGACTTGGGAAGAGGTGAAGAAGGCTCTTTTAATGAATTTGGATCAAGCAGAGTCTACTCAAGAAAAACAGGCCTTTATGCGCCTTAGCATGTATGAGTGTGAAAATCACCTTGCCTTTGCTTAACGAATTTTACCTTGCTATGCAAAAGTTAACAACTTTTATCATGCTCACCCTGGATGGTGCTATTGCTGCCCCATTAACTGGGTTAGCTTCTCAGCCCTCTCTAGCCAGGCATATTATCTCAGTAAAACGCCATTTCCAAAAAAATCCGTGATTTAAAGGAGACGTTAGTAGATGTTGATAACTTCTATTCATGTGCAACAACCAAGGAAGATGAGGTGATTTCTCCAGCTCTCACTATTGAGGAACTACCGCTAGTTAAACAGTTGGAAGTAAGTCCTTCTGTGCCTATTCTCCCTACAAAGCCTGCTCCCTCTGTGCGACCTAAAAAGGTTAGCTACCTCTTATTAATCAAAACCGTAAGGTAGTAATCACCATACGTCCGCACAAGCTCACTAAAGCTGCTGTGCCTACCCATCTAGCTAAGCTGGTAAAGGCGTGCCCTAAGGCTATTCAATCTCCTGTGGCCAGCTCTCCTACCTCCATCGCAGTCTTGCCAGTTGTTGAGAATACCCTTGGGGACGAATCTGAGGGGGGCTATGATAATTTTGGCTACTATATATTGGGAGCCCCCACAGAGGTGGAGGTTCCTGATCATTTGAACGCTGGAGGAGTAGAAGAGACTACCATCCCTGAGGAAAAGTACCTCAATAAAATACTAGGGTGTCCAAAAGTGATTGATACTTACAGCGATGGTGACAAATTCTTATCTGAATTGATCCGCCCTATTCACCGGGTTCATCCCTTAAAGTCCACATGAATAACTACCCTGAGACTGCTAAAAAACTCACCTCCACCTTACGGCTCAAGGAGGTCTTTGCTTTGTCGCCTAACTTTGGAGGGACTCTCACTAAGGTGGAAGTAGTCATTCAAAGGTCTGAATATTGGCCATCTTGGATACTGGCTCCCCAGTCAACGTGATCACCACTAAGCGTATCAAGAAGATAAAGCTAGCGCCTGAATTGGAGTACACACAAAAGATTTGGAACCGCTGGCCCCAACAATACTCGTGCTATTGGGCCATATTCTTCCCTTACTATTCGAGTTGGAAAGCTTACTTTATCAGCCCCTGCTGTGGCCTTAGATAACAAAGCATATGATATGCTCATCGGCATTCAGTTTATGATTGAGTATGAGGAATAATAAACCAGAAACAAGGTTACCTCTCATTACTCAACTATGAGGTCTAGTTAGTCTTATCCAATAAAGAGTCCAGTAAGCTTGAATACTCTTGCCTGGTTAAATACCCCATCTCAGTGATACCTTTGTCTTATACCAACTCTGGGCACAACACAAAGACATTTCCCGATTCAGTGGATTCTAGGTAAGGTATCCCTTTTTATGCTGCAGATGAGGTCGCGATTAAACCTGGTGAACAACGTGTGGTTGACACAAAAGTCACGCTTCAAACCCACGCCAGTGTTTGTTGCACTTCGTTAGTATTGAGGGCGTCAGTCCCTTGGAGCCTCGGGTATTACCTGGCATCCTTGACTAAGCTTACCAAAGGCCCTTTACTTTGCTGTTAGAGAACCTCACCTCAAAGAACATAGCTGTAAAAGAACACCAGAGATTGGCAGAGGCTTGTTAATCCCTGTGGAGGACATTGAACAAATTCATTCCATTGTTTCCATGATGGATATGGGCCTGCCAACGGATAGCCTGGTGTGTACCCTATCTAACGTCCATATCTCGGATGAGCTGACCCCAGATGAGCTGGAAAAAGCTCACACACTCCTCGACGACTATAATGACATATTCTTTAAATCATATAATGACATGGCACATGAAGGGCTGGTGCCACTTCATTGATGTGATTGATGCCCAGCCCATCTTTGTCAGAACCTTACTGCAAATCAAAAGTGGAAGAACAGCAAATGAGGACAGAGCTTCAGCAGTTACTAGACGCGGGATTGCTAGTTCCTTCACAAATCCCCTGGTCTTCCCCTCTACTGCTAATAAAAAAGAAAAACGGAGGTCATCAGATAGTAATGGATTACCGCAAGTTAGATAACCTCATGAAAAAGGATAGCTATTCTCTCCCTTGCATTAATGACGCCTTAGTCTAACTCTCTGGCTCTAATTTCTTTTCTGCCATAGACTTGGCTAGCGGCTATTGGAAAATGGATCTCTCCCCTGAGGACCAGGAAAAATGCGCTCTCATTTGTAGGGAGGGTCTTTTCCAACTAACCTGATTACCTCAAGAGTTTGTGCAACGCACCTGAAATTTTCCAGCGTGCGATGGATCATATTATGCAGGACTTGAAGTTAAGTTACATCATTGTCTACCTTGATGACATTACAGTATTTTCAAAAACTTTCAACGAGCATCTTGATCACCTGAAGGAGGTATTTCAATGACTACGTAAGTCTTTTATCAAGTTAAAGCCCTTCAAGTGTACTTTCTTTCAAAAGAAACTGGATTTCCTTGGCCATTTTATTTCTGAAAAAGGGATTCAACCAATCTAAGATAAAGTTCAAGCCAATTCAAAAATGCCGCTCCCTAAAAATCTACGGGACTTTCAGGTATTTCTACAGAAGATGGGATATTACCATCAATTCATCCCTAAGTTTGTCCAACTCAGTGAGCCTCTTGTTCGCCTATTGACCAAGAACACCCCTTTCCATTGGGGTGCTGAACAGAAGGCCGCTTTTGAGACTTCAAATTAACTGCTATAACAACGTCCTATCCTGAGAAACCAGATTACAATAAACCTTTTATCCTGTTCATGACGCTTCAGACTATGCTGTTGGGGCCATCTTAGCCCAATTGGATGAAAACGGTGTAGACTATCCTGTATCTTATTTCAGTAAGATGTTGTCAAAAGGCTGAACGTAACTACAGTGTAACGGAGAAGGAGTGCCTTGCTGTTCTTTTAGCTGTGAAGCACTACCGCCCTTTCCTATATGTAATTACCTTCACTGTGGTTACTGACCACGCATCTCTAAAATGGTTACAAAACATGAAAGATTGACTAGCTGGTTAGCTCGCTGGGCTCTAAAGCTCCAGCCTTATGAAAGGAAGATCAAACACCGTGCTGGAACCTGTCACATGAACGTTGATGGGTTGACTCGGCTACCAGTCTTCCACTTGGATAATAGTGAGGCGGAGAGGCTACATGACCTCTTAATGACCCCCAATAACTGGGAAGATGAGGATGAGCCTTTACAGAAAATGTTAGCCTGACACTCCCATAACACCAAAGTGGAGAGCGGGAAGTTGTATAAGCAGGTGAGGACAAAATGGCTGCCTTACCTTCAGCCTTTGGAGCGTGTACCTACTTTCCTAGAAGCCTACTCCACTCTAGGTTATGGAGGGGCCAAGAAAACTTATGAGTGGATTAAAGATCAATTTTATTCGGATGGAATGATGAAATATATTGTTGATGTTTTGAAACCTGCTTTACTTGTAAGAAGCAATCCAGATTCAAGACTAGGTATCAGTATCAGCCAACTACCCCACAACAACCTTTACACACCATTAGTCTAGATGTAGTAGTCCCCTCCCTCAGACTACTAGTGGCAACCTATTTATCCTGGTAGCCATTGACCATTTTTACTAATTGGGTAGAAACGTAGCTCTCTGCTCAAACGGCCAAGGCCACAGTCACCTTCTTACATCAGAAACTTTCTCTTGACATGGCTGTCCTCAAGTATTACTCTGTGATAATGGAAAAAACTTCACTTCCAAAGTAGTAATAATCCTGGCCACCTCCATGATGGCTCAACAGCTTTGCTCCGCTCTTTACAATCCATCAATCTTTGGGACTGTGGAGAGAGCCAATGTAACCTTGGTATCCATCCTACGTAAAATGGCCTCTTCTGATCCACTTCACTGGGATCAATTGTTACCCAGTCCTCTTTTTAGTACTAGAGTTACCAAGTCCTCTTAAGGCTTACAGATCAGTTATCATTTGATCTTGAAATGTCCCCATTTCGAGTCTTGTATGGGTGGGAACCAGGTTTACTGTTCTTCTGGTTAAAGATATATTCTCCTCTAGAGTTGAGGAATCTGAGAGAGTTATGCACAGATTAGCTCAGCGCATCATACAACTCCAATCTGAGGCTATGACTAATTTAGCCAAAGCAGTAACTAAAGAAGGGCAGGCTGCAAATGAGCACCGAACTCCCCTGCCTACATTCCAAGTGTCTGATATGGTATTATTCTATAATAAGTGCATCACGCCTAGAAGCGTTATTTTGGATCAAAATGGGAGGGTCCCTAAACCATCCCTTACAAAATAGGAAATGAATACTTAATTAAATCTTTAGCTACAGGTATTACTATCAATCACGTACATGGCCATTTCCTCTGACCATACTATATTAACATTATTGAGGGGGTGATGTCAGAAATTTTCCATCCCAGCTGAAGAATAAAAAACTCTGGGTCAATTTCAGCCAAAGAGGGTAAATGTCGGCCACTTGCAATTTTCTGATGTTGTTAAGAGCTCGCTTATTAATAAAAATGATGAAGTTGAGGAAATCGGCCAAAAGTCCCTGGCTGATTCTCAGTGGAACCCCATTAATCAGGGTAACACTAGTTTGAAACCTCTACAGGCACCAAACGTAAAATTGAATGGTTGGATTACTTCAACCACATGAAGGACTTTAGGCTACCATCAGAAGGCACTCCCCCTACTACGCCAAAGTCCTTTAACGCACCTTCGCAGGGACCCCCTTTTATAAGCTTGGTGGGGGTCCCCCAAGGTGCAAGCAATTTCTTATGTGGTGATTGGCTTAAGTTCATAAAAACATTACCTCATGGGACGTTTTGGCCAATCAAAATTCCTCTTCTTTCATTACGCTGCCCTGAAGTGAGTTCCCAAGTTATATAATGCTATTCCTTCATATTTCCTAATTTGGATTAGGTTAAGCTATTCCAAACATATCCCTAAATTCCCCTTAACCTGTGAAATACTTTAGATACTAAATGGTCAGAATCAAGTGGGATCAGTTTTTCACTTTTATTGCACTTATAATAAAATTCATAAAAATCTAATTTTTATTAGAGCTTTATATTTAACTTTAATTTATTAAATTTCTTTTGTGGAAACCAGCTGGCGTGAAGCACCTGCAAGCAAAAACAGCTGGTTTCCCCACGGTATCCCATGCTGATCAATAGAGTCTTCAATTATAGTTCCCCTGGTCTGACCTTCATGGGTTTGCTAGAGCTCAGCAGAAGATCTTTCTCCCATGCTAACCGTGGAGTATAGTTGCTTCACACTCTACTCTGTAAGGTTGTAATAAATAAGATAAATCAATTGGTCTATTTCCACTAAACACATCCATTGATTTTGTGGTTTGACATTTCGTCCTTTACTACCAGCAGAAGTTGGTAAATCAAAATACTCATGGTACAGGTTGTATAGTCGAGCTTGGCTCTGAATTCTAGGAGAAACTGCAACCCCAGGAGATATTGTTAATCATTATTCAAGACCTCTTGTGGAGCTATTAGAACCATTCATCAAAAGTGTAACGATCATGCTGAGTAGGTTCCTAAAGCGTGAGTAATGCTTGGTCCCGCCGTTTAATATTTCACGTTGCAGTCTATTTTTGGCATAAAATTCAGTCTTTCATGAGGGTAGCTGACATTAATTTTATGGGAGACCCAGTGTCCAGCACAACCAAAACGCAGACTCTCTGGATCACTACTTCTACTTTTTTCACAATTTTTCCTAAAAGGGTTACCAATCATCAGAACGTCTGTAGTGGACTTTTTTGCTATATCAGGGCATAAACGCTTGCTGTGGTCTCAACAGTAACCTAGATATCTAAACTAGTTTTTTGAAAGTAGACATCACCAGCTACTCTCCTTTATAAATAGAGTTGATGATTTGGGTAGGTTGCTTTTCTAGGAGCAAGTAAGTTTCATTAAAATCATTTCCATAGATTCCAATTACAGTTACTTAGCAGGCACAGCCACAGTGCTTGATACCCCTAGCATGTGGTACCTTGTGTTGGCTAAGTACACGTCTTTGTGGTCGTCTTCACCCTCAGTATGTAGACACTGTCAGACATTTATAAGTCTGATTATATAAGAAGAGTGTTCTAGTTTATAGTAAGGACGAAATTAAGAAATGAAATTGGCCAAAAGACCCTGGCCAATTCTCGGTGGAGCCATTGAATCACTGCAATACATTTATTAATAAAACTCAGCCAAATAGCACGAGTTAAGATATGTAAATTTCAACAACTATGCGGCAAAATCAGAAGAGTCCATTGGAGGTTCCACCCCAACCCAATTCTAGCAAATTTCAATCACCAAAGCGTGGACCACCCCTTTTATAGGCCTGTGGGGGTCCCTCAAGCTGCAACTATTTTCTCTTATGGTGATTGGTTAGAATACATCAAATTTTTACCCCATATGTTAGTCTTGCCTATGTTTGACCCTACATCAGCTGTTTCAGCAAAGCGAGGTGAGTTAGAAAACTCTGATAGGTCCACAAACCATATTTACTAAATAGGCTTAAAGTTGATATCAAATTTATGCCTATCTCAGTATGAGCTCAGAGTTGATTTAAAACTAAGTGGTAAATCAAAACAGGGTTCTCTTTTTACCTGTCGCTGCTTCTAATAAAACATATATATAAAACCTTTTACTTTTAATAGTGTTTAGTTATTTTATTTTAAGTGGTGCAGAAATCCCTTAACATTGTTAGAATATAGGTAATAAAGGAACCAGCGAGCATTTTTCCACCTAGAATTCAACAGATACACCCAGTTCACAGCACTGGTGGTATCCTCTTGTGTTGTTTCATTATTTTTGGTGGTGTTTAAAGGACAAATCAGTTGTCAGATATTTGCCCTCCCAGCTTCAAGAAAAGGATGTTCTAGGTTTAAAATTAGCTGAAAGGGGGAAATGTCAGACATTTACAAAGTTGCAATGATAATAAAATCAATTTAAGTAGTACTAATGATTTTATTGACCAAAAGACCCTTGACTAATTCACAGTGGAATCCCACAAATTGGGGTAACACTTTTAAAAATACCATATGGGAAAAGAGCATAAGTAGGGAAGTCAAAGTGCCTTGACCAAGAGAGGAGCCTAGGGAGTCCATTGGAGGTTTTTCCCCAGGTCACTCCCAGTTAAAAGCAACCACCTAAGTGGGACCACCCCTTTTATATAGGCTTGGCGGAGGCCCCTAAGGTGCAATAATTATATCTATAGGGGATTATCTGAAAAATATTAAATTGTTACAACACAGGTACATCTTGCCTAAAAATAACCCTATCCATCATCCAGCAAAAATGAAGCGAGTTTTCTGAGCTTTTTTAAGTTAAATTTATATATTTCCTAATTTTATACTTTTCTTTCTCGTTGCAATCACTTTTGCAACCTATTCAATTCAAGTCTGAATCTAGTTTGATAATCCCACAGAGGAGATTAGTCTGCGCCCATGTCAGGGAGCAGTTGGGCAAGTAAGGTAAGAGGAGCAGGTGGAAGGCCCGCGGCCTCCAACGTTTGAAAATGCCCTGGAGAAACTGGCGGAATAGACAAAAATTTTAAAAAACTGGTGGTCACTATTTCCCCAGAAATACTCGCATAGCAAGCACAATGCAACCAGTACATCAACATGCTGCACTCCCAACCACTCTCATTGGTAGAATATGGAGTCTGTGTGTTTCTGGACATCCAACAAACAGCTTTATGGGAAAAATTTTGTGGGGATGTGCACACCTTTTTCCTTACCGCGGTGTACATTGCACCACACTCCATGTCATGCGGTTGGCTGGACCTAGGTTTCAAAAACAAAGAGGCAGCAGACGAGGCTGCTGCAGTGCATGTAGTGGTTGACCTCCCCAAAGGGCAATGGGTCATCGAAGCCAAATGCACCAGATGGATGAAATCAAACCAAATTTTCCTCACGTTTGACTTTTTGCCTACTACGGTAAAATGTGACATTTTGGAACAACACCTGAAAGATGGTCTTGCCATATATGGTGAAATACAATCTTTCAAAATGCAATGCTTCACACTGATGCCACACCTGTGCACTGGCAAAGCCATCGCAGTTCTGACCCCAACTGAGGAGATCGTGAAGGACCTAACCCAGATCCCACACTCCACTTTTATTAATATCGAAGGGCATACCACCCACCCATTCTGGGTGACTGTGGACAGCGCGCCCCCCATCTGTACCCAGTGTGATGCTTTCGGCCATAAGGCGCATGCCTGCCCCACCAAGGAGGGCGTCACATTCCAAGAGCACCCCTCGGTGGCCATGGCCAGTGGAGAGGTGCACTATGAACCAACTGTAAGCACCAAAGAGGCTTTCCCGTGGGGAGCACAAGGATGCTACCTACTGGTAAAGCCCATCTCCCCACAAGAGTGGAAGAAGGCTAAGCAGGCCCGCAGGGCCGCGGCCAAGGAAGTGGCCAAAGCCACCACTGCTATCCCACACTCCCAACGCCAGGAGGATATTGAAACCTTCACGGTAGAAGCAACTCATGAATCCATCAACTGATCAGATTGGGAAGATCATGCTGAGTGGGCTACTCAATCCAAGGATCTGATGGTGGACTCAATCTCACCAGATCGTTGCACCCAAGCTTCAGTTGAAAACGACTTAGGACCCATCCCAACTGAAAATTTTTTTTAACCCACTCAATGGTGCACCAAACTCATCCGCACCCCAAAAAATTTGTCCGACGTTGGGGAAACAAAAAGTGAAGGCTAAAGCCAATGCAACTCTTTCCGCTATAATTAACAAAAATCCTGATAGCGTTGCTGCTAACACCTATGCTGCCGTGAAGGCCCATGGGGATCTAGAGGAGGCTAGTGGGCCTGGGTGCACACCCCCTCACACCTAAGGTGCAATGGGGGAAACCTTCACTTTAAGGATGTTGAATATTGCTGGACTCAAGGCCTTGCCATCCTGGGCTAGGAAACTGAGTTTTTTACAATTAAATTTACCCGTGAATATCCTGGCCATCCAGGAGTCCCACTGTCCACGAGGTTCTGAGGAGGCTTGGAAATCCATGCTCCTACCATCCCTATCCTTTTGGTCAGAGCACTGTGGGGTGCTAGTTTGGAGAAACAATCTCTTCAAATTTTTATCATCAGAAACATTCCTAAATGGCTGAGTTCTTGTTGTCACTTTCTTGTGGTCTGATGTAGTGCACACAATCGTCAATATCTATGCCCCAAATGGTGCACGCGAGCGTCACGAATTTTTCTCATTGGTTAAATCCCTCCCGCTACCCACAGACCCTTTCATAGTTGGCGACATGAACTGTTGGCTAAACACACCAATGGACTGGTGGCCTCCCTCACCCCACGCCCCACAGGGTCACATAGAACTACGCATTCTAAAGGCCACCTTTGGGTTAATGGATGCACTGCTGTGACATGCCCCACTGCTCAAAAACATTATGTGCCCCCACATCCACAACAGCAATTAAGGTCCATGACCCACATCGACTTATCCTAATGCTGGCGAAATTCCAACCCCACATCTCCCACTTCAAAACAACAAAAATGGAATTCTCCGACCACTGACTGGTCTTGATAACCTACCACCTACCCACCATAGTGGCCAGGGCCCCACATTTGTGCAAGCTCTGCCCCCCCCAAACTTGCGTCGCCAGGATTTTACACTTGGGTGGAAGAAGCAACTTTGGCAAAAAAGTTTGTAACACCATTTTGCGTGGACCCCATCTCCACATGGGCAACCTTCAAGTAGGATACCATCTGCCACTTTTGCCACAACTCCTCCAGATGCTCACAAGCCATATTGGTGATCATTTCGTGCACTCTGGAAGAATTGGCACACCTGGAGTCCAATATCCCCACTACAGGATACAGCCCTGCATGGGGCTGGAAGTGGGCAGAGGCAGCCGCCCACCTCAACACACTCAAAAGGCAACAAAAACATTGGGTTTGTGTTCAATACAGGGCCAAACTCATCACAAAGGGTGATAAGTGCACCGCATATTTTTTTAAAAAAATTTCGCACCACGCCAGAGTGTGGCCTGCACACAGGTGCAAAGATCGGATTATTCCATCGCGGATACACCAGCTGAAGTGGCAATTGAAACACAAAAGTATTACTCCAAGTTATACTGATCCCATCCAATTCAGCCTGCTAAAGTGGCAGAATTTCTCGACTGAGCCCACATCTGCATTGTTTCTTGATACCCAGAAATAATGAATCTAATTACTCCAAACGAATTATGGACAGCCATCCACAGTGTACTAAACCGGAAATGCCCAGGCCCAGATGGCATTCCATATGAATTATATAAAAAGCACTTCAAATATATATCCCCACTACTGTTGGCCTCACTTAACCAGAGCCTTTTGAAACGCGCCTCCTGCCAGGAGGACAAGAGGCCTTCACCATCACACTCTTCAAGAAAGGGGACAAGCTAGACTTAGCCAACTGGTGCCCCATTTCTTTAACTAACACGGATACAAAAATTTTAACAAATATCATGGCTAGCCTTTTAGGGATTATAGCATCTGCCACCATCTCCCCAGAGCAATTCAGCTTCATACCCAGAAGGTCAATTTGGGCTAACGTGCACTCTATGGCTAATGCATGTCAGTCCACAGCCTCTGGGGCACTTGTATTCTTGGACCAACAAAAGGCCTATGATAGAGTAAAAGGGAATACCTCAGGCCTGACTCCATCAATTCCGCCTACCCCCACTTCATAAACTGGGTGATGCTGCTCACGGAATCTGCAACAATGGCAGTATGTGGCCCTGGCTTCCTAACGGAAGTAGTCCACCCTCAAAGGGGCTTACAACAAGGGGACCCCTTCAGCCCACTCTTATACAACTTCAGCCTTGACCCACTACTGCGAAATGGGAATGCCCAACTCACTGGGGTCCATGTGCCAGGCCAAGCCCCAGTCAAGATGATGGCGTTCGAAGATGATTGTGTGGTTGGGGTGTCTAATAATAAAGATGCACGCGCACTTAAGGCTCTCATCCAGGAGTATTCCCGGGTAAGTAACGCTGCACTGAACGCCTCCAAAACCAAAATCATCCTCCTTGGTCGGTCTCAGAACTGCTGGGCCCCAGCAATTAGTTCCCAACCCAGCCCATCTGCTCGCCCACGTCCTCGCCCTACCAGCTCAACACACACCGCCCCACTGGTGCTCCCCTTCATGCCACGCCCTACCATAGGACCGGTA
Source organism: Massospora cicadina (assembly GCA_022478985.1). Taxonomy (NCBI): domain Eukaryota; kingdom Fungi; phylum Entomophthoromycota; class Entomophthoromycetes; order Entomophthorales; family Entomophthoraceae; genus Massospora; species Massospora cicadina. The sequence continues at coordinate 58,268 of JAKSZP010014554.1, forward strand.
CGCCATCTGGGCGTGTGGATGGAGGCAGGCGGTTATGCGTCAGCAGTAATGGAGAGCCATATTCTGGACAACGTGTTGAAGCGAATTGCCTCTCTCAGAGCCCACCCTACTTCCCTTACTGGCAGGGTTGTATTAGCCAACTCTATGCTCCTCTCCAAAGTTTGGTTTGGAGCCCACGCCATCCCCTTCTCCTCAAGCTTCTTCAAATCTTTATATGCCCTGCTGCAAGGATGACTTTGGTCAGGCCGCCCTCCACCAGTGCGACTGGAGGTCATGTTTGGCCCTTATCAGCATGGTGGCATGGGCCTGCTTGACTTCAGAGCCCATGCGGCCAAGATCTTGGGTACCTGGATTGTGGCTGTCACCGCCCCTACACTCCCCTCCCAACACTGGTCCCGCGCGGCCTGCTCCAACTTCTCCTGCACCTTGGGCCTCAACAATCCATCGAACCCCCACTCCCTGATGAAATACCTGGCTTCACACCCATCGGCCACAGGTCCTCATGGGACTAAAACCCAATACAAATGAATCCTCCTCTCCATGCGGAGCGCTGAGTGGAGAATTTGTATTAGTGGACACACAGCCCAGAGAGGCCGCCCCTCTCCTCAGTTCACACAAGAGGTACAGGGGCTACCCATCCAAGATGGCGTGATCCCCACACGACCTCATGTCCTATCTAGGGTGGACTACCTGGACATGATGGACATCCCTTACTCCATAGAGACCCAAAAAACTATCTGGAAATATGCACACCATCCTCTGTTGCAGCCTCAAATCCGTTCCCATGTGTGGCGCTGCCTGAGTTGGGTGTACCATACATCTGAGCGCTCTAACGCTTTACACTCATCCTGCATCGTGTGTGGCCAGTATGGAATGCTTTTCCACCGAATGGAGAAGTGTCCTACCTCTAAAATGATATGGCGCGAAGCTCAACGTCTGCTTGGCCGGGATCAAACACATCCCATCAGTCTGTCAAGAGATATGTTTGCTCTATCAATGGCCTCCTCCCTTCCACCCTCCCTCTGTGCTTTGGTGGTTGCAATTGCCATGTGAACCATCCACACGATTGTCTTAGATGCCATCGCAGGCTCCACCCCCACCTTCCCAGAAGCTGTCCACAGATATGGTCTCATTTGGTGGACCACTTTCAAGTGTGGATGTTTAGATACTTCCCACCGCATTGCTGACAGCTGGTCTCCTCCTGGTTCCCAGTCTGGTTCATCAAATCAGACCCCTTCCTCCACACGTGTTCAACTGTGGCTACGGCCCCTTCAAACGTTCCCTCCCCCTCCCCATAAGTGGCGTTCCCGCTGGCAACAAGAGATAGCATCGCTTCTCTGGGGTGCCTTCACTGGTACTAAGTTTTGTCTCTTCTGAGTCATATTTGGAAGTGTCCGTCCCATGGTCAGCCTTCCCCACAATAAATTTTTTTCAAATTTAAATATATATATTTTAATTTGGACCTTACTAAGCTGTTACAAACTTTCCATTAAATTTCCTCCAACCCTCAATAGAGTTTAAATAATGAATGGTTGAATATTGAAAGGGTTCATTTTTTTCCTCTCCCCACACCAACACTAAAAAAGCATATTGATGAGAAATCTATATGACTGGACAATAAGCCAAAATAATTACCAGAAGATCATTGGTTAGCCATCGCAGTTAGGCCTATATGACTATTATTGAGTATCTGAGTTGATGAGTGAAGTCAAACTCATAGTATAGGAGCAATCCGCTGAACATATAGTTATTAGGTTGTTAGGAAATGTTGATGCACAATAAATGACTGGTAATTTCCTCAAATTAGGTGATCGTGAAGTTTATTATTGATGAACTCTTCTGGAACCAATGAGATTTAGTGAAACGAATTATTAAGCTGTGAAAGTGGTATCATCTAAGTCACTGAGATATAAGCGAGATGAGGTGATGGAAGAGAGGTGGTTAGTAAGAAGAGAGTGAGTGGACTAGGAAGGATTCGCTGAAGGTATTAGATTAAAATTAAGAAGTGTCATCAGGGCAATTGCTGCATATTTATTAGAAAGTTTATTGTGTTGATTCAAGGACAACGATCTTCATATCCTCAGTCCTATTGCTCAGTGGGCGTAACCCTGTGCAAAACCTTTGGCGTATCTTTTCTATGCCACCAATTTTATAACAGTGGTGCTCACTACAGGGGCGCCCATTGATCAATTATAATAAATAAAAAATATTCAGTCATTGGCCATGTGCATCAGGCTTGCTTTAACAGAGGATCTTCACGCCAAGCTGCACCCAGTGGATATGTGGAACTCAACCTTGCCCTGGACGTTGTGCTAAAGAGGCAGGGTGAGCTTCTTCAAGAAGTTTGTAGTGATAAGATGCTTCCATTCAATCATTATGGTAAAATCATGGGTCCTTCAAGCGTTTTGAGTTTGCAACGGAAGGAGCTTCTGATCAGCAGAAAGTGAAATTATTAATATCCACCTTGAATGTCATGAGTGCAGACCAAGTCACTTATTACCTTCCAAACAGTTCCGTTACATACCAGGAAGTGAAGAATAAGGTGCTGTGGTTGTTTGGGGGTAATGCAAAGATGTCGCAGCAGAAGGCAGACTTCTTGACCAAGGGGTTCCAGCGTAACAAGACCCTTACTGCATTTGCTTATCAATTTATGGCGGAAACTATAAGTTAATAAGGGCAGGGAAAGTATCCAAATTGGACGTGTACAATGAGAATGACCTCCGCAATAAAGCCATACTATGAGCTGTACAATGGTATGGCTCCCTATTTAGAGTATGATGTGCCTTTGCTTAATATCATTTGCATTTTGCGCCGTCTATCCGCTACCTTTTCTCCGCCCAATAAAGAGTGAAACATACCACATTTGTTGCTGAACTTTCTTATTTGGAGAGATTACATCGCCTCACTCAGAGTATGCTTTGTAATCCACAGCCTTATTATCCCTACGCGCCCTGACCTCAACCAAGTTGCCATCAGCAGTTAACCTATCAGGTTAGATCTGTTTATATCAAATGGTTCTAGTCTATCTTTCGACATGGGCCACCTTTCAACAATCACAGACTCAGGCCCTATGAGGTCAATTTTTATGAATGTAGTCAGCCAGGGCACCTGGCACAGGGTTTCCCCACCCGTCTGGTCTAACACATATAGCAGGATCAGTACTATCAGGGAAAATTCAGAGTGGAGTAGATATAGTACTCTCTGCCTTTGCTATTGCAACCTCAAACGTCCCACCTGAACCTATCCATGTACCTGCAGCGGAAGTATCTCTGTACGGCGACGCATTCCTATATCAGCAGCTGGTTGGAGGGGTGAAAATATTGCACAAGTGCAAACTAAATGACACGGCAGAAGATGGACCCCAGATGCAACTGAAGCCTTATGCCTGTCAAATGCTTGACCAATTCTCTACAAATGAACCAGATCCATTCGCTGATGCGCTTCTCTTAAAATAAAATTTGTTGCCCTCCATGTGGACGTTATTATTAGAGAATACTATAAGTTAGGGATGGTTTCTATCTTCTTTCTTGGAAAGTGAGATCCGTTAAATGTTCACGTTTTAAATAATCAGAATGCATCTACTTTGAGTGTACTTACTGTGACATTGTTACAGCAAAAACCCAAGTTCACGCTATAATTGATATGAATGCCCCATTCAACATAGTGTCCAAAAAGTTGGTGGCGAAGTTGGCATTAAATCCTGACGTAGAGCTTCAAATGGTGTTGGGACTGCAGGCGTGGAAAGCATGGTCTCTGAAGGAGCGCACAACGTGCTACCCTTGCGGTTTGGGTCAATTGTCATTGTAGCCCCAGCCATATTGCTACTGAACAATAACTATGACCTGTTAATCAGAACCACTTTTATGCGCCACTTCGGGGCTGTTGTTGATATGACAGTAGAGATCTTTGAAATTCTGGGGCAACGGATTTCAATCTACTTCACTTTCATAAAATTGTCAAAGGATTCAGTGCAAATGGGTCACATTAACCTTGCATATGGTGATGGGGTGATAACAGTTCATTACCATCAATTAATGAGCAAGATCCAGGCCCTAAACCATCAAATTTATGAATATTAAGGGCTACCGCTTAGAGCTGCTGAATCTATATCTATCCCCTCTGGACACCAAGTAATTATAAGCACCAGGTTAGAGGTGGAAGTGCTTGCTGGGCTATATAGGGAAGTCATTGGGCCCTATTGGAGAATGCAGCTTGAGCCCAACGTGGCCTCAGGCATTATACTTCTGGGCATGTGGAGATCAATGCTTTGGTAGCAAATCTTCAGAATGGACCAATGAAAATCCGCTAACATTAAATAGTAATGTATTTACACTTAATCCCAGTTAAGGGGTACTCCAGGTTTATGAGTTTGGGTCGCTGGATGAATTTGGGTTGCTGACCAATTCACACCCCAGCATAATGACGGTAGTTCTGCGTGAACTTTTATACAGTTTAACAGAAAATCAGAAGGATCAGGCGTTATCTTTATTAAAAAATTATAAGGAGATATAAGCTGTCAATGACCACGATTTAGGGTGCGCTAAGGGGGTGGTTCATCTATTGGACATTGGGGATCGTCCCCCCATCAGGTCACAGCTAATCCACCAATCGAGGGCAGCTGAGGAAATATTGATTAAGTAAATTGAAAAGCTGCTGGATCAAGGAGTGCTTAAACCATCAAAAAGTCTGTGGGTTTCACCCGTTCTTATTGTGAAAAAGAAGAATGGCGCCAACTGGATAGTAATAGACTACCATAAGCTTAACAGCATCACCAAGAAAGACTTGTATCTCTTTCCACGGATTAATGATGTTCTGGACCAACTAGGCGGAGCCCATACTTCTCAGCAATGGACCTGATATTGGGCTACTGGCAAATCAAGTTGCCAGCGGCAGAACAGGAGAAATGCGCCTTTATTACATCCAAGGGGCTTTTCAAACTGACCTGTATGCCATAAGGGCTGTGTAATGCCCCATCTACATTCCAACAGGCCATGGATATCATTCTCAGTGACCTGAAATTGTCATGCGTACTTTGTATCTTGATTACATCAATATATTCTCTCATACTTTTTCTGAGAACCTCAACCATTTGGTGGACTTATTCCGCCAGTTGACTGAGGCCAATATTAAGATCAAGCCCTGGAAATGCCAATTTTTCAAGGACCATCTGTAGTACCTTGGGTTTCTAGTAGATGTGACAGAGCTGAAACCTCACCCGCCAAGGTAGAGGATATCCAAAAAATGGCTACGCCCACCGTTTGCATGACATTCAGGTATTTTGGGGGATGGTCAGCTACTATTGGCGCTTCATCCCTAACTTTAGCTGTATTGGAGGTCCACTGTTTGAGTTACTAAAGAAGGATTCTGCATTTAAATGGATAGAAAGGTGTCAATGCTCCTTTGATAGACTCCAAATGGCGCTGAGCAGCGCACCAGTATTATGCTATCCCAATTTCGATAAAGAATTCATTGTTTAGATGGATAGATCCCTTTCCGCTGTGGGGGCGGTCTTATCCCAAAAGGACAATGAGGAAGAAGAGCACCCCGTTGCATACTGCATTCAGAGCCTGAATTGCCATGATTGTAACTATACTATAACAGAGAGGGAGTGCTTAGCGGTGATTTACACATATAAGCAATTTAGAGTATATTTTCACAGAGTCAAGTTCAAATTTGTAGCGAATAATTCTTTGTTATGATGGTTGCAGAACCCCGATGAGCCTGATGGACATTTATCCAGGTGGGCCCTGAAACTGCAGGCTTTTGACTTTAAGATCCTTCACTGACTGGGAGCAAAAAACCAGAATAATAATTGCTTATTAAGGCTACCAACTATTGCAGTTATGGTGGAGCTGAGCGATATTATGTATGACAAGATGCTCAGCGGAAAGTACAATGATGAGCTGCCGCGAGTCATCAAGGCATTAGATAAAATGCGAGCCAATACTTTCTGGTGGAATGGTGAGTTGTACAAGCAGATCGGTAATTCAACATTAAACTTCCTGCAACCCTTAGCACGTCCTAACATTATCATGAGCGCACATAGGGCAGTTGGGCTTAAAGCATGTGCAAGATGTTGGAATTGTTGTGCCCTTGCTATTATTAAAAAAGCATGAGCTTTAACGTACTGGAAATAATATCCTGCTGCCATCGGTTCCAAGTGAAAAAGCTGTTCTGCAGAAAGCCTCATACCAGTTTTTGAAACCACGTTTATTTGAAATACGGTTTCCATTGATGCCGTTGGCCCTCTTCCAATGGGAGAAAACTGGTCAAAGTACATTCTGGTGGTGATTGACCACTTGACCAGATGGGTTGAAGCATGGGCAACACGAGATCTGGGGGTGGTTACTGTGGCTAAGTTTGTAGTGGAGTGTATAATTCAGCGCCAGGGCTGCCCTCAGTTTACCCTTACTGATAAAGGAGCTAATTTTACCTCTCATATCCTACCCAAGATCAATGAAATGATGGCCATCTGCGGGGTTCTAACAACCCCATATCACCCTGAATCTAATGGAATGGTCGAATGGGTCAATGGGACGCTGGTGAATATACTCAGGAAGCTAGAAACTGAAAACCCCTCCAATTGGAGCACCCTCTTATCTACTGCTGTCTTTGCCTACAATATTAGCTACCACTCGGCAACAGGGAAGAGCCCTTTTCAGTTACTATATGGATGACACCCCGCTCTACTGTGCTACTCTATGCCTGCGTGGAAGATACTGGTGAAATTAATCATTGCCGCTACCTAACCACCCTAACAAATAAGTTGATTAAGTTACAAACCAAAGCATACTCATTCAGCTTGGCCAATATAATTAAAAACCATGCTGCCAATCATGTACAGCGTAGTGGGCTAGCTTTATTCAAGGATGGGGATATGGTTTTATTCCACAATCAGCACAGGCTCGGTCAAATGTAAGCTAGCTAATAACTGGATTGGCCTTTTTGTGATAATATAAAAAAACAGGAGTTGATGCCTATACTATCAAGTACCAAGAGGGCGGTCAGGTTATTAACCAAGTGCACTCAAAGTTCCTTTGGACATATAAAAAGCAATAGAGTTATGTAGAAAAAGAAAAATCATTATCATCATGTGGGTATATAAGCTAAGTTTATTGGTTCAGCACTCAGATCTTCCACTAAGCTGTCTTCTTCTTCCCACTCTTTTTCAGTTTCTTATGGTGAGTCTTGCACTTTAATCCGTGGGACCCACGCTTCTTTCTTCATCACTTCAGAAGTGGTGCAGGTTTGGTGGACCCTTCTTGGGTTGGTGGTGGGGAAGAGGCTTCCATGTCAAGGGTGAGGGAGTTGGTGTCCACTATGGGGCTGTTGCACCAGCTAAAGGAGGGGAGGACGGGCTGTGGAACTGGAGGAGGATGGACTAGGGACCCACGTTAACAGGCGAGGTGGCAATAGCTCTGCCAGCTGCTCGAGATCATAAATGAACTTTCTCTTGCCCCACTAGGAGCAAAGCCTACAACCACATGTGCTGATGCTCTCGAGAAATCAGCATGTACTCAATAAGAGGGGGATGGAGTCATAAGAGCAGGCGCACAAGAAGTTTAGTTCTGGATTGGGGGAAAAGGCTGCTCCCAGTGCTAGGCAATCCATGAGGAAGTCTTCCATGTTGGGGTAGGCAACCAGGAAAGGATAAGCTGCTTTAAATGCTGCTTGATGGGCCGCTCAAGGGCCACCCGGTGCTGCTCCATCTCCAACCCTAACTCACCTTTGTGATGAAAAAGATCATGTTGCCAAGAAGGCCATGATGGGGAGGTATTGGGATGGGTTGTTGGCACCAAGGCTGGAAAATGCCGTGGCAACTTCAATTTCATGCAATTCACCCAATTGTTTTGAAAGTGCACCCCTAGGGACTAAAAGTGGGTGTGAGTGCGGGGAAAGGACCCCACCAGCTGGCTATCATCCACCGCATGAATCACAGCATCCATCAGACTTTAGTACTGCAAGATGAGGTTTAGTGGGAGGTGGAAGCACTAGATGGCTGAAGCTGTCCACCAGGAGCTGGGCCGCCTTGTTAAATGAAGGTCCCCAGCTCCTCCCCTCCCCAGCACAATTGGGTTATTATGTCCCTGAAGGGGGCACGCAAGGCAGACAGATGACTGAAGAATTCATGAAGGAGTTCATCGAGGGCCAGAAGGTCACGGCTTCCACTCAGCCTCTCCTTCATTGGCCAAAGGAAGAGGAAAGGGGGAATGATGCGACCTGAATTTGGTCAGATCTGCATTGAGCCATAACCTAAAGAAATAGTTAATGTCATGAGCTTGTGGTTGTTGGTGCATGGAGGGCTTCATTGTGTTGATCAAAGAAAACGTTGTATGGCTTATTGTCCAGTCAAGTGGTAATGTCGAGTAATCTATATGACTTGATAATAAGCAAAAGTAATTACCAGCGGATCATTGGTTAACTGTCATGGTTAGGCATATATGAGTATTATTGAGTATTCAAGTTGATGAGCGAAGTCAACCTCATAGTATAGGAGCAATCCGCTGAACATATAGTGATTAGGCCGTTAGGAAATGTCATTGCAAAAAGAATGATTGGTAATCGCCTCAAATTAGGCAATTGTGAAATTAATAATTGATGAACTATGCTGGAACTAATGAGATATGGTGAAACGAATACTAAGCCAAGAAAGTGGTATCATCTAAGTCGCTGAGATATAAGCAAGATGAGGCGATGGAAGAGATGGGGTGCTTAATAAGAAGAGAGTGAGCAGACTAGGAAGGATCCTCTGAAGGTACTGGATTAAAATAAAGAAGTTTCATCAGGGCAATTGCTGCATATTTATTAGAAAGTTTATTGTGTTGATTCGAGGACAATGATCTTCATATAATAGGTCCTATTGCTCAGTGGGCATAACCCTGTGCAAAACCCTCAGCGTATCTTTGCTATACCGCTGATTTTATAACGCATATAAGACCCAGTTTTTGATTAGCATAATTTCTTATTATTATTATAAAAGCAATTGTGTAATCCAGCAGCAACCAAGCACCAGCGAGCACCAAATAAGCTGGATTCCCACAAAGTGGTTCTCACTGCAGGGTTTTTTGTACATCTCAAAAATCTATCTATATAGGGAGGCTGTAAAGTGAGTAACCCTTCAACTCTTCCCTTTTCAACTGGACCAAGAATAGTTGCACTTGAAAAGCAACTAACAAGCCCTTTATCGCGTCTTAATGAGCTTGAGCAGCGCCCTTACAAACTTCCTCTTAAGGACAAGTTCACCCCAGTGAAGAGAGAGTAGCTTCATTTTGTATGTCTATGAATCTGTATTGCAAGGCTCATCAGGCGAGAAAAAATTAAACGCATTCTTACTTGCTTAAGTCATCTAGCACAAGAGATGATAGTTCCTTACTTGGACAATATCCATACCTGGGCAGAGGTGAAAGAAGCTCTTGAGTTGAATTTGGTTCACAGCAGAGTCATAACAGGGATAAACAGGCCTTTATGCGCCTTAGCATGTATGAGGGCGAACTGACCACTGCCTTTGCTGAGCGATTTTGCCTTGCTACGCAAAGGTTATCAACGTCCAACATGCTAACCCTTGATGATGCTATTGCAGCCATGTTAACTAAGTTAGCTTCCCAACCCTCTCTTGCTAGGTATATCATTTCAGTGAAGTGCAACTTTAAGAATATCTGCGACATAAAAGAGGCTTTGCTAGACGTTGCTGATTTCCATTCATGTGCAACAATCAGGGAAGATGAGATGATCCCTCCAGCTCTCACTATTGAGGAACTACCGCTAGTTGATCATTTGGTAGTAAGTCCTTCTGTGTCTATTCTCCCTACAAAGCCTGCTCCCTCTGTGCGACCTAAAACAGATATCACTCCCCCTGTAGATCTAATACATGTAATGCAGATAAACCTATGATCCCTCACAAGCTCACTAAAGCCTCAGTGCCTTCTCCTCCAGCCAAGCTGGTAGTTGCGCGCCCTAAGGGTAACCCCTAAGACAATAAAGGTCTTGCTGAAAAGATGTATGGTCATAAGATAGCTACCCAACCTCATGTGGCGCCTCCCCTACCTAAATTTCGACCTTTCCAGCTATTGAGAATACCATTGGGGATAAATCTGAGGTGGGTTAAGATGATATTGGCTACTACATATTAAAAGCTCCCATGGAAGTGGAGGTCCCTGATTGATTGAAAGCTGAAGGAGTATATAAGAGCATCATACCTGAGGAAACGTATCTCAGCCAAATTTTAGGATGCCAAAAATTATTGACACTACCAGCGATGGTGAGGAGTTCTTAGCTGGCTTGATTTTGCCCTCTTCAACAGGTCCATACCATTAAATCCATCCGAGATAAATACCCTTAAAACTGCTCATAATTTACACCACTTTCCAGCTCAAGGAGGTCTTTGCCCTGTCTCCTAACTTTGGAGGAAGACTCGCCAAGGTTGAAGTGGTCATTTAAAAAATCTGGGTAATGGCCATCCTGGATACTGGCTCCACGGTTAACGTAATCTCCACTAAGCTCATCAAAAAGATAAAGCTGGCGCTTGACTTGGAGTACAATCAAGAGTTTGGAACCACAGGCCAAAACAACACCTGTGCCATTGGGGCATACTCTTCCCTTCCCATTCGAGTTGGTAAGCTTATTTTATCAGCCCCTGAAGTGACCTTGGACAACAAATCCTATGATATGCTCATAGGTACCAGTTTATTATTGAGTATGAGAGAATAATCAACATGAAGCAATGTTTCTCTCATGACTCAATTATGAAGTCCCTTTAGTATTATCCATTAAAGGAACCAGTAATAATGAATACTCTTGCCTGGTTGAATATCCATTTTCCGCTATGACTTTGCATTATTCCACCTCTTGGAGTAACACAAAAAATTTCACGATTCAGTGGATGTTAGGGATGGAATCACTTTCTATACTGCAGACGAGGTCTTGATTAAGTCAGGTGAACAACGAGTGGTTGAAAAAAATCACGCTCCAAATCCCACATCAAGTTTGTTGCATCTCATAAGACTTGAGGGTGGTAACCCCTTGAAGCCTCTAATATTTCTCAGGGTATTAGACCCAGCCTATGAGAAGCATATTACTAAACTGCTCGAAACCCTCACCGGCAAGTAAATGGCTATAAGAAAACACAGGAGATTGGCAGAGGCTTATTGGTCCCAAAGAGGACATTTAACATATCCACTTATATGGTTATATGACGGATTTGGGCTTGCCCATAGATAACCTATTATGCACCTTATCCAACGTCTATATCTTGTGTGAGCTGACCCATATGAGTTGGAAAAAGTTCATACTTTACTAGACGAATATAGCGACATATTTTAAAAGTCAGATACTGACTATGACCAACATGAAGGGCTGGAGCCGCTCCACCAATGTGAATGATGCCCATCCTATTAGGTTCAAACCTTACCGAAAAAAAGGTGGAAGAACAGCAGATGAGGAAGGAGCTTCAGCATTTTCTAGAAGCAGGTTACTGGTTTCTTCGCAAAACCCTAGATTTTCCCTCCTTTTGCTAATTAAAAAGAAAATGGAGGTCATTGGGTACTCATGGACTACCGCAAACTAAGTAAACTCACAAAAAAGGATAGATATTTTTCCCCAGCATTAATGAAACCCTGGCACAACTCTCTGTCTCCTTCTTCTCCGCCAGGGACTTAGCTAGCGGCTATTGGTAAATGGACCTATCTCTCTGAAGACCAGGATAATGTGCTCTCATCTACAGTGAGGGCCTCATCCAACCCGCCTGATTAATTCAAGAGTTGTGCAATGCACCCGCAACTTTCCAGAGGGCAATGTATCACATTTTTCAGGACCTAAAGTTATCTTATGTCATCATCTACCTTGATGAAATCACAATGTTCTCAAAGACATTAAAAGAACATCTTAATCACCTGAAGGAGGTGTTTCAATGACTACATAAGTCAAATATTAAGCTAAAACCCTTGAAGTGTACCTTCTTGCAAAGGAAATTAGATTTGCTTGGCCACTCCATTTCCCAAGAAGAAATCCAACCCATAAAGGACAAGGTCAAAACAATCTCAAAGATGTCTCCCCCATAAATTTATGAGATTTTCAGGTATTTCTAGGGGATGATGGGGTATTACCATCAAATTAACCCAAATTTGCCCATCTCAGAGAACCACTCGTTCGCTTATTGACTAACAACACCCCTTTCTATTGGGGTGCTGATCAGAAGGCCGCTTTTGAGACTTTAAATCAACTGCTACAACAACGTCCTATCCTGAGAAACCAGATTACAATAAACCTTTTATCCTGTTCATGACGCTTCAGACTATGCTGTTGGGGCCATCTTAGCCCAATTGGATGAAAACGGTGTTGAACATCCTGTATCCTATTTTAGTAAACTGATGTCAAAGGCTGAACGTAACTACAGTGTAACGGAAAAGGAGTGCCTTGCTGTTCTTTTAGCTGTGAAGCACTACCGCCCTTTCCTGTATGGCACTACCTTCACTGTGGTTACTAACAACGCTTCCCTATTATGGTTACAGAACATGAAGAATCCTACTGGCTGGTTAGCTCGCTGGACTCTAAAGCTCCAGAACTATGACAAGAAGATTAAACACCATGCTGGAAACCCGTCACATGAATTTTGATGGTTCAAGTCAGCTGTTAGTCCATCACTTGGGTAATAGAAAGTTAGAGAGTTTATAGGACCACTTAATGAGCACTAATGAATAAGAGGATGGAGATGAGCATACAGAAAATGTTAGCCTGACACTCCTGCAACGCTAAGTGGTGAGCGGGAAGTTGTATAAGCATGAGGGGACAAAATGGCTGCCTTACCTTAAGCCCTCAAAACGTGCACCTGCTATCCTGGAAGCTCACTCTACTCTAGGTCATGGAGGGGCAAAGAAAACTTATGAGTGGATTAAGGATCGATTTTATTGTGATGGAATGATGGAATCTATCGTTGATGTCTTGGAAGCATGTCTTATTTGAAAGAAGCAACCCAGCTTCAAGACTAGATACCAATATCAACCAACCACCCCTCAACAACCGTTCCACACCATCAGTTTGGATGAAGTAGGTCCCCTTCCTCTCTCTACTAGTGGAAACAGATTTATCCTTGTAGCTATTAATCATTTTACTAATTGGGTGGTAGCCGTGGCTCCTCCTGCTCAAACGGCCAAGGCCAGAGCCACCTTTTGCATCAAAACATTTTCTCTTGACACGGCTGTCCCCAAGTACTACTCTGCGACAATGAGAAGAACTTCACCTCCAGAGTAGTAAAAATACTGGCCACCTCTATGGGAGCACAACAACTTTTCTCAGCTCCATACAATCCCTCTACCAATGGTACAGTGGAGAGAGCAAATGGAACCTTGGTCTCCATTCTAAAAAAATGGCCTCTTCTGATCCACTTCTCTGAAATCAATACTTACCATGTGCCCTTATAGCCTACCAAATTAGTTACCATTGGGTATTGAAAATGCTCCCATTTTGTGTCTTGTATGGGCGAGAACCAAGAATACCTGCTCTCTTAGTTAAGGATGTATTCTCCATTAGAGTTGAAGAGCCCGAGAAAGTTATGAGACAAATGTCTCAATGCATCATCCATCTCCAATCAGTAGCAATGACTAACTTTGCAAAAACGGTGACTAAAGATGGGCAGGCTGCCAATGATCTCAGAAAACCTCTACCTACATCTCCAAGTATCCGGCATAGTATGATACTACCATATTCACATCACTCATAGAAGCGGTAAACTTAGATCAATCTGGGAGGGTCCCTTCACCATCACTAAAAAAGAAGCAATGAATACTTGATAAATTCATTAGCTACAGGAATAACCATCAACCAAATACATGGTCGCTTCCTTTGGCTGTATTCTCCCCCCAACATTCTTGAGGGGGGTGATGTCAGACATTTGCCCTCTAAGCTGCAGAGGAAGATTGTCTTGAAATGAAATTAGCCGAACCAGGGAAATGTTGGCCATTTATGAGTTTGCAGTGAACCCAAATGCGATTTAAATAAGTATAACAATGATTTTAAGGATAACGTCCAAAAGACCCTGGCCAATTCTCAGTGGAACTGAATTTAATAAGGGTAACACACTTTAAAACCTATACAGTCAATAAACATAAAATTGAGCAGTCAGATTACTCTGACCATGTGATGAACCATAGCGTGACCATCGGAAGGTATGCCCCCAAACACCTTCAGGTCCTTCAAAGCACCTACTTGGGGACCATCCCCTTTTATAGGCGTGGCGGGGGTCTCTCAAGGTGGAAGAATTTTATTAAGTGGTGATTGGTTATAATACATCAAAACATTACTGCATGGGTACATTAAGCCCCAAACCCCTAACTATCATATTGCCAAAAAGTAACTCACTTTCCTAAGATCTGATAGGAGCACATACCATATTACCTAATTCAGAAGCATATAAGCTATTCTGAACTTATCCTCAAATTCCCCCGACCCTCAAAAAAGTATAAATACTGATTGGTCGAATATCAGAAGGAATAGCTTATTTTTTTACCACTACGCTCCTAATAAAAATATAAAAAACCACATTTTATAGCAGCACTTATTATTCATTTTAGTAAAACCTTTGTGGGATCCAAGGGCCTAGCACCAGAGAACACAAGAAAGCTGGACTTTTAGAGATAAATAAGAAAGATTTTTACCTGCTACCATGCATCACAAATGATCTGAAACTCTTGGGTGTCATGAAGTACTTTTTCAAAAATTGATCTAGCCAGAGGCTACTGGATTATGGAGCTCTCATTAGAAGTTCAGGAAAAATGCGCCCTTATCAGTAGACAGGGGTTGTTTGAGCCCACGAGGATGTTGCAGGGCTCTGTAACGCCCCTGCTACCTTCCAGCGTGCCATTGATTGCTTTTTGGCAATCTCGATTTATCAAGTGTGCTGATATATCTCTATGACATCACTGTATTCAGTCAACCCTTTCAAGAGCATATGCAGCACATATGAGAGGTCTTTAAGTGGTTGTGTACATCGATTTGATGTTGAAATGAAGCAAGTGCACCTTTCTCAAGAGACAGTTAAAGTTTTTTGGGCACGAGATTAGCCCTAGTGGTATCAAGCACCAAGATAAAATTGAAAGTCATCGTGGCTATGGAGCCACAAAGGAGCATAAGGGATATCAAAGTGTTCCTTGGAATGGTGGGGTTATATTGGTAGTTTATTCACCATTTCACGGGCTTGATGGCACCCCTCACATATCTGCTCACTAAGGAAACAAAGTTTAAGTGACCTGGAACTAAAGCAGGCCTTCGTGGAGTTAAAGGTAAGGTTGGTAGAGGCGCCAATCTTGGTATATCCTGAATTCAACAAGATATCTTACCTCTATACTGATGCCAGTGATGTTGGACTATTGCTATCCTGGCACAATTAGATAATTTAGGGTGGATCACACAATCAAGTACAACTCAGGAGTGTTTAGTAAGCTAGAAAAAAATTAAAAAGTCACTGAGTGTGAGTGCCTGGAAGTAACTAGAGCAGTTAAACACTTCAGACCTTATTTTATATGGGGTATATTTTAAGTAGTCAATGGATCATGTGTCAATCCACTGGTTGTGGAACATGAAGGATCCTGGTGGATTCCTTTCACACTGGGCTGTACTCCTCCAAAGGCTATAATTTTAAAATCATACATCAAGAATAAGACAGGAACCTGACTGCAGATCGCCTATCACAATTAAAGTGTTCCATGTGTAAGCTCCAAAGAGAAATCAATTTTATGAGTTAATTGGGCTACCAAAAGTCTTCTGGCAGGATGAAACGGAAGAAGTTAAAAGCGTCCTGAGTAGTTGTTCCAAAGACACCAGGCTTTTCAATGGAAATCTACAGAAGAAGATATAAGATAGATGGTGCCCCTATATTTGGCCTAGCAACTGCATGAAGTTGTTATTAGAGCACATAAGCACGTGGGCTATGTATAATTTAAAAGACGCTGGAATACTTCAAATGAAAGTCTACTCGGGAGTGCATGTCTGACGAAGTGAATCAAGCCTTGGAGTTGTGCATACCTTGTGTGAGTTTCAACCTGGCTGAGAAGAAATTAGTTTTATGCTGATCCCCCTACAGCGCCCTTCAGCAATGTCTCAATTGACGTGATGGTATCTTTAACCAACTGCCTCCAGTTGATCAAAATTTATCTTAGTAGTGATTGACAACTTCATCAACTGGGTTGAAGACTCCATGATCAAGATGTACACTGCAAATTCCACCACTAGCTTCCTGTACTATCAAGTCATCACAAGGAATGGTTGTCCTCAATTTTTACTTTCAGAAAACAGGAAGAACTTCATATTGGATGTGGTGGGAAAACTGATAGACCTAGAAGGAGTGATGCAGCAGTTCACTAACCCCTACACTCCATCCTCAAAAGAAAGCTTCGAGCAAGTAAATGAACTTTATGAGGGTTCTAAAGAAATGGGCCTCAAATACAAGTCAAATTGGGCTCAGTTACTGCCCTCAGCGTTGTTGGCTTACCAGCTGAGCCAGCACTTAGTGATTGGGATATCCCCTTTTAAAGCCCAGTAAGGGCGATAGACAGCTCTGCTGATCCTCCTGGCCTGATCATCTCATTGGAATGAAAGACCCGTTGTCTGGAAGCTATCAGCAGGAGCTAGCTGACGAACTATATAAAATCAGTTAGAAGCTTCAAATCATATAAGGCGGCTATCCATCAAAGTCAAAGGAGAGAAAGAGAAAAACTAGGCTACTGGAGTTCAGCCTAAGAAATAAGGATTTTTTATATCACTTGTGGGGAACACAGCCAGAGAAGTTACAGGACATTTGGATTGGGCATGCTACTTTCCTCTCGTAGAGAGGAGTTGAATACTCTATTTGAGATGGTGATACTAACCTTGTGTTTAATAGAGTACACACCAGGCATCTTAGCTACTTTTCCCGGTCTCACCTTAGGAGGGGAAGTGTCACAGATGAGAGCACAAACGGTTCAGCAGATCATTTCTCAACCATTGGAATGAGTAGAATACACCCCCAAACCAGTATAAGCAGGTGACTAACCCACTGCGGGTGAGGATAAATGAGCCCATTTTATAGATTTATATGAGTCAAACATTTTCACCAAAGCCAGAGTGACGTCATTTGAGATAATTTTCGCCCTGACTATTCAGAGGATCTATTATATAAAGATGATGGCGTCACCCAAAATTGGCATGAAAATTAGCCCTCTTTAATACCTTTTATTTATTTGAGGTACGCCGACCAGGGGATGGACAGTACCAAACACAACACTCAAGACAGCAAAACAAAACTACTAACCAGGTGGGAAGCAGAAACTGCTAACCCACCATAGCAGAGGGTGAGGAGGGGTCGGGGGTTGGTTTTCAGAAAGACCCACCTCGATCAAGGGATGTTGGTTACAGTACCAGATCAGAGCAGAGAGCCAGGGCGTTGGGGCATCCACATAGTGGGGTTGAGGTCAGCGTAGTAGGAGTTTTCCTCTTCCGCATCAAGATAATAATGGGAAAGTGTTTCAACAAAAGCTGCGAGGAGAACTTCAGCTTCTTTGCGGGCTTCAGGAAGTTGGGTGAAAAGGGAGATACTGTGGCGGGTGATTTTGGTTGAGGGGTTGAATGAGGCAATCGTTGTGACATTCATAACAGCAACTTCAGCATCATCAAATAGTTTTGAGATGTCACTGCAGGGATATTCAGGGAAGTTGGGGGGAAGAAGAGGGTGGGCAGGCCATGCTGGAGCTGAGCCACTGACTGGGCCACCGCGGTGCGTAGTTTTAGGCAAAGAGGAGAGGCCACCGCAGCTAAGGTGAGCTGGTGATCACTTTGGAAGGGGGCTGTATTGGGCAGAGGAGAGAAATGGCGAGGGGTAGGGGTTTCATCAAAGTCAGGAAGGAAAAATTCTGCCCAACCATAATCGCCTTGGCAGAGAGAATTGACCTGTATGCTTACTAATGAGGACATTACCTGATTCGTCAGTTTCAGCCAATAGATCCCATGGATTTTGGTTCACTGGAATAATGGCGTTCGAATATGGGTTGGTAGGATTGGGCTAATGGGCAGCTGCTTGGGTGCCAATGGTGGTCCAAGCATTGCTCTGATTGGCTGGGGTAGATTTAGGTGGGAGAGTGAGGCTGGAGGTTTTGGGGGGGCTGATTTTCCATGTGGGCCCTGAACGAGATTGGAGGGTGGGAGGGGGCAGCAAAGCGCCCCATACTGAACCTCCAGAAGGAGGCTTAGAAGCCGCAGCAGCGGACTTGGCCTGAGGGCACGCTCTTTTTGTATTGTCAAGGCCAAAGCAGAGGGAACAAATCTGCCTACCATCATCGACCTGAGCCCAAAAGAAATGATCAGGCGCTGCAGCCACACTAGCGCGGGGTGGGATTTGTTGGGCTATGGTAGGGGTGGTGTGGTATGATGGTGGCTGTTGCCCGAGGAGCAGCAAGGCGCTCCACACCAGATGGAATGGCAAAGATGAGGTTGGGCTGAGTGCCATAAACCGTGAGCCCCGTGACCAACTGGTCATACAAAATCTGGGGTGGAAGGTGGGATGGGAGATTTGCAAAGGATACCACCAGCGTGGTGTCTGAAGGGAGGCGAGTACAGGTTGTGGGAATGGGGTTTTTTTATAAGTTAGAGGAGTTTGTGCTGCCGCTTCAGCATCCTCCTCAGATTGGAACCCAACGTCAAAGTAGCCCTTAAAAGGGCGGAAGTTTTAAAGCCAACTGGCGCAAAGGCTGCAGTGGCTAGGTCAATAATTGCCTTATCAGCATATGGGAACAAACGCCCATAGTCCACTCTGAGGCAATAGCGAATGGCAGAGCGAGGGAGGGAGAGAGGATGGGGGCGAGAAGGGTGGACGCGCGCCAGGTGGATCGCTAAGTCCCGTGGGGGGACAAAACGGTTGGACTTAGTGGGCGGGCTGTTTGAGCCCGTTCAAAAGCACTTGCCCGCGGGGCAGAAAACGCTAGGTGGGGGTGCACTGCTGCCCCACACTGGGGTGGCAGGCGGCGGAGCCAAGGACATCAAAGAATAGGCTTGGGCAGATGGCTGTGGATAAATAAAACTTTAAATTTAAAAATCGCTCAAAAGTGACTTTGAGCGGTAAAAGAAAGTTTTTAACCCTCTTTAATACCTTCAGGATGCTGAAATGATTTGCATTCCACTGATGAAGTTTTGATTACCAAACTAGATTACTCTAACAAGAGTGAATAAGGCTCAAAGGTAAGTATTACCAAATCAGGAAACCATCCAATAGCGGGAGTTGCTAAAAATTGACTTGAGGTGAATCATAGGAGCGTTATCACTTGAACCTGAAGTTGAGCAGCATATTACCAAATTTGGCAAAAATATCTAATATTAAAGAAGATAAAACAGCCCAAAACTCAGAAGCAGAGACTAAGGAAAGGGAGCTTGGACATCAAGTTTCTGGGGTAATCACCACAAGAAGGAGCTCCAGGATACAGGATCTGGCACAGATGGATGAGGCCACTAAAGCAGCAGTTAAACGTCGTCTAACTAGGAGATCTTAAATATCCCTTATTTTGACACTCATATTGCCAACTTATGTTTAAATTACTATATTTTTTCTATCTTATTTATTATTCAGAGTATAAAGTAGTGCATTTTTTACATTAATAAAACTTTTTCACAGAATTTTGGCTTTTTCCTTTTAATTTCACTTATAGCTGTTTAAATGATCTATTCACCAGTACAAGTCTTAATTTAGCCATTGAAGCAGATATATATTAGCCAGTTTGAGATCTACTCTGTTTGAACAATGTTACTCTCTTTCACAGACACCTTGGATCTGAGCTGCAAAAGGAGAGGTTGGATAGGCTTCATTTGTGCCCTAAGGGCTAACATAATGAGAACATATTGGAGAGTGTCCACAAGAGTTTTGCCATGTGATAGAGGAAGTTTAGATAAGAAATTAGTGCTACACTGGGTAGAATGTAGTGAATCTGTTCAATGAGGATTATCATGCAATTTCTGACTGTTTTCTGGTGCCCAATCTGTGTGTAACAGTTACTCTGAGCAGCAAGTCGGCCTCACAAGTTAAGCGAGCTGAGGTTAGAAAAGTGACTCTCCATTGGTGCATATGCCAGACTAATCAGTTACAATCAAATGTTTTTCTGATCAATATTTTGTTGTTCTGATAGCGCAGCCAGAAATCCTGAAAACCTTAAGCCTGTTTCCCCCTCATGCATCTAATCTCAACAACTCTTAGTATAAAAAGCCTCACTTTAATTTTAAGAAAACCTCATCTTAAATTTTACTAGTTTTTTGCTCTCTTTGCATGAGCGTTTTTCAACTCGAGATAAACGTTTCTTTCCAACCTGAGGCTTTTCTTTTGTCAGTTTTGCCAGCCTCATTCCACCATTTGGACGATTTAGTTTTTGAGGCTAATATTTTATATCAAGATCTTTCTTTTGCGTCCTTACCTATGTACCAAGTCCAAAGTCCTCATGCTACCAAGTTTTCTGCTGCACTACCATCTACTATCATGCCCTCCATTGGGGCTGCATGCACCATAATGCCACCCCCTCCAGTGTTCCATAGTGCGCACCCTTCTGTTAGCCTCCCCTCATTCAACTAGCCAATGTTTGCACCTCATAAGAGAAAGCCCATGAGCTGCCATTCGAAAAACTCTGGGATGCCAAGAGCGCCTTACACATGGTCCAGGCACCGTATGCTGCATTTCTGGATTACCTCATTCCCTCTCACTCCGCTGCTGCCTAGCATATGACTACATCTGCAAGGGTTATTGTAATAAAAGCGGATTATAAAACTAAAATGAGCCTGTCATTCTGGGTGCAAAGACACCTAGATGCAAACCAAAATACCAGGGTATAGTGGACTACAGCACTTCATATTTGTGGGGATGGGGAGAACTTAAGGATGACAACTAACAACAAGGGTACCAGCTTCTCTAATATGATCCAAGCGTTGGTAGCATCTTTGGCAGAGGATACAGGAGGGGTAGAATCCACAGGCACAGGCTGAACCATAAGATAATCTCTGGCAGCATGAGATGGTACTCTTATAAATGGCTCTGGAACCTAATATGTGGGGTTGGAAGAACTTAAAGAGCAAATTAAGGCTAAAATGCTTCAAAGCATCTGTTATGTGAGACAAATGAAGATGGGACCCATATCAGTACCTTCATTCTAACAAAGTAGATAAGATAGTATTGATGATTGTCACTATGGCCAGTCATGATGAAGACTTGGGAACATGTCAACTAATATATATTTCAAATATTAGATTAAAATTTAAATGTTTTAAAGGTGCTTTTTATTAAACTGAGAATAAAGAGAATTGAATGACAACAGAACCTATTGAGCACTACTGTCTTTTAATCCATATAGGTGGGGCGTAAGAGGTGTTTGCATTAGGCCAGAGAATTCCGCATAGTTAGACCTTGCCAGATCAACTCACTATTGACATTGATATCAATTTTTTCTAGGTCATCAGGATGTATTGCTATCAGAAAATTTACATACTTATATTCTAAAAATTCAGATAGTAAAAATACCTATTTTGGGCCTTTCAGCCTTGCTTTTCTAAAATTTCGCCAGCTTAAACCTTTTACATTGTGTTTATTTCTTAAAGTTGACACACCATATATATAAAATTTACTCGATAATTAGCCAACTGATTACCAACCATTTGGCAAAACCATTCAAACTATTGAATCAACCAAATAGAAAAGTGCTTAGCTGTACCAATATACTGACTACCATTAAAACTAAAAAACTTCATTTTACATATAAATTTATTTGTTTTACCATGAAATTTAAAAAACTATGGTTTAATATAGTATTGGCGTCTGACCTTAGTAACAGTGCAAAACTTCATCAATAAGGTATGTCAGGAAGTATAAAAATAAGGATGCAAGATTACAAGACAACAAAACAATCTTTTGCTTTGTATCTAAAGTTGAAGCCAAATTTGAATTTTTTTAAAAACAAAAAATAACCACTCAATTGAGCCAAAATTACCAATGTTGATGCAGTTGACACCTGCTGCCCCAGTGTGGAGTGGTGGTGCACCGCCCTCTGGCATTTTTTGGCCGCTGCCAAAGGACGCCTGGGCTGACTCTGCTAGCCCCCCTAATGCTACTGGGCGTTATGCCCCCTCAAGACTTGGACTACCACCTCACAACCACCCAAGTGGTGCTCCAAAGCCCGTTGGTGCTCCCCAAAGTAATTTGTGTTTTGGCCTTTGGGTCAAATATGGGAATCTCTTCCCATAAGCAAGTGCAGCATTAATTGAGATGGCTACGGCAGTTTTTAAACCTTCCAGTTTTATTGATTTCCGCCCCTTAAAGGGTAATTTGACCTCAGCTTCTACTCTGAAGCCAATATAATGGTAGCAGCAAAGCTGACATTTATTCTTTAAAAAATTATGAAACCTACAATTTTTAGCCAGCTCCCAGATGAGGCCTCCTGCTGGTCCAGTTTGCCTGGTTGCCTTCCCATCTCTCCCCTGAGCGCCTCAGCCACTAACTCATGGTGAGTTTGGCCAATTAAAGCTTAGATTCCATGCTACAGTTTGTGGTGCCCAATGGGACAGATCATTTGGCAGGGCCTCAAGCCTTTGCAACAATCCGCCCTTTTTATTGAAATACTCATCTTATGATTCCCCCTCATATGGTGATTAGGTCCACCCTGGATAACCCTTTTTGGGCAGGGTTAAAGATTGCCATGTGATTTGCCCCTTTTTCTTAAAATTTTATCATTTGAAGCACAAGTGCCCCACAGTTTCTGCCTCCATTACTTCCTTTGCTCCTCTTCTGTCATCAGTTCAACTGCAACCAGGCCCAATTTCTTTGAATGGGGCGTGATCATCCCGCCCCCAATCTCAGAGTTTTTGGCGCTTCTTCAAAATCAGCAGCTAATAAAGTTTTAAAATTTTATAAAAATTTAAATAATTTGACCAGCTTACAGAATCCTGAGTCATTGGCTGAAACAGTTTTGGCTGAGCTGCCATGGTCAACTATTCACAGCCAATCAGGTCCGCCACCACTTAACTCTTGTGGCTAGGACAGTGCGGCCAAGATTAATCCATTCATTTGTCTTGGTTGGATTGATGAAAGTGACTGTACGTTTAATGCCAAGCCAGATTTTGCATTAGAGGAGGTTTTTATTTATTCTCCTGATTTGTGCCCCGCCATTTTCGCTCTATAAATGCTTTCTTAAATTTACAAAAAAAATAAAATGACATTGGAAACTACAGCTGTTCATGCCAAAACCCTCCTACGCCAGCATCTCCATGGAGTGATGAAGCCCCTAGTTAATGGTATTCCTATCCCCAATTTCCCCCATAAATTTTGAGGAATATGCAAAGTATGAGATTTAGGAGCTGCCTTTTTTCTGAGCTGCACTTTCATTTATGCGACAAAAACTTCTCTTTTTAACCCCAATTATCCCCAAACCCGCCAGCACATCAAGTATTTCACTTGTGTGCCAGATCTCATCACTTTTTCTGAGCATCAACTTGCTCAATACGTTGAGGCAATGGACATCGCTAGCCTCATAAATAAAGAAAACCCACAACTATACCTCTTTATGCCCCATGTAGTTGATGCTCCCACACCTATGCTTTCCGCCATGGTCTGACAGCTAAAACGAGCACTGGACAAAAGTTTCCCCAAAGCTTCCTCGCCGTCTTATATGGCTTCCTAGGCTGATAACTCAGGAGCTATATTGGGAATTTTTTATTTATTATAATCTCTTTGTTTGGCTCAATTACAAATAAAGATGCATGGCAGCTCCCCTTTTGGGTTGGGCACCACTAGTGCTAAAAGAAAGCATATAAGACAAACAAAATTGTGAGTTAATGAAAATAAAGTAAAAAGGACACGTCTTGTTGGACAGCAATGATCTGTTTAGAGGACTGGTGAGCCACATCCACGGACAGGGAGGTAGTGCCAATCACATTTCAAATTAAATGGGTTTGGCATACCTGCACCTACTGGGATGGCTCACCTCACCCTGCAGCAAGTCATAAGGCTTGGAGGGGAGTCCTATACTCAAGTTCAATCCAAAAGGCTTGATTGCATATAAATTTTCTTAAAAACTAGATCAGAACAAAGCCCATTCTAGTACCTTCTCACATTTGAGGTGGTGGCAATCTACCTTCTGGTGGAGACCTCAGGCATGCACCACTAACTTACACAGCCCTTAATTCTTTCCACCTACTCCTAGTGGTAGGAAGGATAGGGAGTGGAAACCTTTAATGGTGTAGCTGTAACCCACCTCTCATCTAAAGCATGGGCTAAATCGACCTTCTCTGTGAGGAGAGAAGCCATCTTGGGCCCCCTATTAGTTCTGTGGTGAAACTCTGTCCTGTTCAAGCGTAGGTTTTGCCCCAGGTCTTACATTGATGTCAAAATCCAGTTTTAAAAAATTGTGGCGTTTTCATTTTTAACTCATTTTTTGAGCACATACCTTGCTGGAGCTCACTGAAACTCCCATGAGTGTGTAATTCTATATCAAATGGTTATGCTCTACTGATTATGGAAAAAGGTTAAAGTTCTATTATCACATCCAGAAATTTTCGCTTACCTTAAGCTGATTTCCCAATTATGCGTCTTCTTTTACTAACCCTTTGTATAAAAGCCTCATTTCAGTTTCAAGAAGAAATTTATGTTGAAATCCTATCAGATTTATGCTTACTTTATGCGGGAGTTTTTTACTTAACAAATATCTCATTCTGGTCTTGAGGATTATTTTATTGCAGCTTTGTTAAACCCATCCCAGTTTAGGGTTATACAGCTGGCTTTGGCCAATATGTATTTTATAATCTTATTTTTTGGATCCCCAACAATGTAACAAGTCCAAGGTCTGTATGATGCTTGTAGGGCTTCCATTTTCAAGATCAATGGTGCTATGCTCAAAAATCCTGACAGTCAATACTTGAGGCTGACTAAGTAGCATGACAAGTATATTATATAAAAAGGGTGTCAAGTCACCAAATATGCCCCATCAGCTTTGACATCTGTCCTATGGTAAGTATGGCAAAATGGCTTATTAAAGTCAAGTACCAAATCGAGATATAGATTTCATGATGTATTTTTTATAGTATAAATACTGTTTTTATATGTTGCAATAAAAAAAATAAGCCACAAAAAGTAAAAGGATTAATAATATTAATGGGGGTGATATCTGTAATAGAGGTTTTAGGTCAGGCGGTGCATTTCAGATAGTATAATGACTTTGTATCATAATTTTGATAGGGAAAAAATGGTGAGTAGAATATTCAAGTCAGATGAGGCTGGGGGTCACATAAATTGATCATTTAACAGCTTTTTGACGCTCACCTTATATGTCTCATCTTTATTTTCTGTCTCAAGTGCAACTTCAAGTAGGTAATGTCTGACATTCAGATAATCTGATATTTCAATGAGGAAGGATTTCAACATGGGGCATCTTAAGCTTGATCTGGTCCATCAGAGTTTTCCTAGAATAGAATAAACTGTGCTGATTATCAATTTTCCCAGGTAAATTATTGAGGTAATAGATTTAATACCCCTCTTGAGGATAGGTGTTAATTTAGTTGAAGGAGTTTAAAGGTCATTATTATTCCCATTCTGTCTAAAATCAAAATATCCTATCACCCCCTTCAAGAATATTAATGGATGAGTACTGATGCCAGAATTAGCTATGAACATGGTTAAATTTTACTCCAGTTTCCAAAGACTTGATTGAGTATTTGTCTTCAAGTTTGTAAGTGATAGTGTATGGCCCATCTCTGATGAACCTAAATTTCTCCTCAGGGTGCTATTTGATTGTGATAATATAATACTAGTCTGAAACTCAAAGATGAAAAAGGTTGGCGAGTGGCATTTGCTGCTTAACCTTCACTTGTAATCGTCTTGGCTAGATTTTTCATTGACTCTGAAGATTGTTTTATTTTATTCTGGGAAAAACTCCTTGGCGTTTTCTCAAGCTCATCAGTATTATCACTAATAACTTCACTAGCTAATAAAGCTGGGATTTCAGGTTCTCTGTAAGTCTGGAGACTCAACTTCTTGGGCTAGACTTGGAAAAGTTTCATTATAGAAAGAAGAAGGGACTAATGTCATTTTGGAACCCTTGGACTAACTGGGGGACTTGGCCCATGTTGTTAATGAACGTTAGGTATCTGCTTTGCCCCAAAGAATCCCTCTTCAGCATCCCTCTTGGTTGCTCCTTCCCTTGTTGGCAAGAAAAAGGAGGTTTTAGGGAGGTAAGCCAGGCCAGAGGCTACCAGCAGCATCTACACTCTCCCTTGGCCTCCACCCCGCCATCCCTCATTTTTTAGAAATGGAAAAAACTTACCTTGAAACTTAGGAAATGGTTCTTGAGTCAATAAAACCGGTCTGGAACATCAAACCCATATTATCAGGCTCTGGAATGCCAATCTGAGTTGATAATATGTTCTTGAAAATTTCTAAAAACTTATTTAAAATTTATCAAAATTGACTCTGGTGGAATCCAATTCCACCCCTCTAATCCAAGCAAATACGCTCAAATTTGGATCAGTAAGGGTCTCTCAATTGTAGATCCTGAAAATTCCGTTGTCAGAGCTTCTACAACCTAGTGCATAAGCTAGTTGGCAACTCCCCAAGCCCAAGCTGTTTACCTGCAAGCATGTCAGCCTCTCCTGCCTAGGATAACCTGTAACCCCTTTTACTACCAAATAGCTTTTATGACAACTGTCAGGAATCCAACCCAAATTGGAGATTTGAACAAGGTAATTAATGGGATTTGAACCCAAGCTGGCCAAATAGCTAGGCCCTTATAAGGGACAATTTCTGACAACATACCACGCCCTAGTATTGGGGTTTAAACCCAATCTATGAGGCGAGCAAAACATATCAGACTTAAATGATCAAACTACCACCAAATCCCCAACTTGTATGAGTCTAAATCTTAGCTTGGGGATTCACTAAACAAAACTCCCTTATAACGAAGCTTGGACTAAAATAAAGATTACGCTTTTTCTTTCCCTTTTTGCAATATTAAGTAAAAATTGTATTATATGGATTTTTTCTTACAGTCTTGATATCTGGATTAACAAGACTTCTCAATCAAGAGAAGCAAACCAAGGTAAGTATCCAACACCCTTGGATTTTAGGTCAACGGCCCAAAAACAACAAAGGATCCATGTTATCAACCCGTGATCCCAACAAGACTGGTGCTCCCTGCCAGGTTGCACCCTGAGTTCACAGCTAAAATTACAAAAATAAATAAACTAAAAAGCAGATATGGATAATAACGATTCTGCTTCAGAAAACTCCTCATATCGTGAAGCCGCTCATCTCAGTGACTGGACAACCCTATCTGCTTTGGTACGTGGATTGGAGCAAAGAGTGCTCACCACCAAACAACATCAACTTGACCTACTAGCTTCCAATACTGCTTTAAAAATGAAGTACGCTAATTAAACCAACTCATACCTTAAAGTCGGCTCTAAGTGCTTCTCACAAACGAGCAGATTTAATAGTTGATGATCTTAACGTTCTGTGGATACAAGTAGATGTTCTTTAACCTCAAGTGTATTCCCAAGATATTGCCTCTTCAGTAGGTGAAAGCGCTGTCCCCTTATCAGTTCATGTCATTCGTCCTAAACCCCATAAGTGGCACATTTACCCTTCATTCAAAAAAAATATATCCTTGGGGAGGGAAGTATTTTCTCTTTCTTAGATTGCTATGAAAGCTCTATGGATTAAGTGACTGACCATTAACGGCTTAAACACTTGACTAATTATCTTTGCTGTATGGCTCAAGACATTATGTCCCTCATCTGATGCATTTCAATCTCTGGACTGATGCCAAGAATGCCTTGCTTTAAAATTTGGTAGTAACTTAACATCAACCAACCAAAAACAAACCTTTATGGGTATCAGCCTTAATTGGGGGAAACTATCAGTGAATTTGCCCAACATTTTTACCTCGAAGCACAAACTCTGGTTGCAGGGAATTGTCTTATGTTAGAAAATGCCATCACTTTTGCAATGTTGGCATTTAAAAACTTGCCTAATATTGTACTTAACCTTAAAGCGGTAAAGTATAACTTAACGTCCCTCCTCTATATTAAAGAGGCTATATTGGAAATTCCGGCCAAACTACATAAACCCATTGGCCACCTCATTTTAAAAATTAATAATCCCCAGTCCCAAATATTGGTCATTACAAACCCCAACTCGCCTACACCTGATTTATACTGCACTTGTTGCAGAAGAAACAGCCACACTGTAGCTGACTGCCGCTTCCTTCAACATAAGTTGGCAAAAGATCAGTCTGTATAGGGTAAGAGGCTCCCTATGCTGACGGAAAACAAGTGCCTCAAGACCCTTGTTCTAGCTCTATCTCCAGCACTTCATGTTGTTTTATGTTAGCTGTCCCTATAGAAGTTTATACACCCTTTTCTATCCAAGGAAATAGATGCCTCCCACTCTCTTACTTTTATGTTGGCCAGTTACCCCATCAAACTTCTACAGTCAATTCTTCTATGAAAAGTCAAGCGCTAGCAGACAAAACGTAACAAATGCATAGAACAGCCCTGAGCTTGGCCACAGAAGAATCCTCCGCTTTCTTCATTGCAAATCCCTACTGACAGTCTACTAGCTGTTAATTACCAGTTTGGATCTTTAATGATTTAAGTCAAGGTAGTCATACATAAGGTTAAAGTCCTGGTAATAATTGATAGTTGCTCATTAGTTGTAAGAAACCAGCTTAATTTTGCTCGCTGGTGCTTTCGCCAGCTGGTTTCCAAAAAATTTTCCAATAAATTAAATATAAATATAAAGCGCTAAGTAAAAATTAAATTTTTTTGATTTTTAATAGGCACACAATAAAGGGAAAATGATGCCCCTCAACCTCTGACTATCTAATATATAAAGTAATTTTGAGGGTCGAGGTAGGATTTGGGAATATGTTAGGAATAATGTACATGAGTCCAAATTAGAAAATATGCAGGAATAACATATCATAACTTGGAAACTCACTTCAGGGCAGCGGAACAAAGGAAGAGGATTTCTGATTGTCCTAAATGTACCCATGAGGTAACATTTTTATAAATTTAAGCCAATCACATACTGAGAATTTTATTGCACATTGGGGGACCCCCACCAAGCCTATAAAATGAGGGGTCCCATGCAGGTGCATTGGAGGACTTTGTTGGGTTGGTGGAGTGCCTTCTGATAATTCCCCAAGGTCTGTGGTGAGGTCATAGTAATCCAACCAGCTGATTTTATTACTAGTGCCCAACAGGTTTCAAACTGGTGTTTCCCCAATTAACAGGGGTTCCATCGAGAATCAGCCAGGGACTTTTGTCCAATCTCTCCGACTTTCTCATTTTTATTGTTAATAAATAAACTCTTAATGACATCAGAAAATCACAAATGGCCGATATTTCCCTTTTTTGGCGGAACTTGACCTTCAGCATTCTTATTTTTTGTCTACAAATGTAAATGTCCAGCACCAGTTAATGTTATTTCCTCCCAGATTATCCAAAAAATGGCTCCATACTTGATCCATGAGGCTGAATATGGAAAAGCAGGTAGTCAGTCTACTAAGACGATTAGATTGTATTCTGCCTTACCCATTCACTTTGGGAAACTCTTAATTACTGCTCCTGATATTGTGTTAGAAATAAATACTTATGAGTTGCTTATTGGAGCCAACTGATGTGGGAGTTTAACTGCATCATCAACCACAAAGAAAAATACCTATCCCCACTGGGGTATCAGATTCTGTTAATATTTGAACTCCACGTCAAAAGTAAAGGAGTCCCTAAAAAATGGACATACCTTCTCAAATACCCATCCTCCATTTGCAAAGTTGATACTAATTTTTAGGGGAAGAAACCAAGTTACCATCAGAGGCTGTGGATGCTGAAGTGGGATCTCTCTGTAAGACTCCCATCCAATTACAATACCCTCTGGCTCACAAGTCATTGTGGATACAAAGATTCAGATTCCTACCACTCCCAATTACATCTTGGAGCTAAGGGGACACTCAAACCCTTCTATCAATGAAGCGCTGACCTGCCCTGGGATTTGGATCCCACCTATAGGAAATCTATCTCTATTTTACTAGGGAACTTGAAAAATCATACCCTCCAAGTCCCTCAACATTCCCCTATTGCTTACATAAAACTATGTCCCATTAAAAATGTTGTTGATGTGAGTTTTTTTGGATCATTACAAGATTTAGGATTTGTTCCCCCACCTACCATAGCTCTGGTTGACAGTTAAATTGGGGACAATATCACCCTTAATGAACGTAAAGCTGTTTAAGACCTCCTTGAAGGGTATGGCAATATCTTTTCCTCAGGACCAAGTGACTACAGAAAAATATCTGGTAATTCACAAAATTGAGACTGAGGCTCAAACTCCATTTAAATCCCAGTCATACCAAAAATCCAAAGTGAAAGAAGCACAAATGGATGTAGAATTACAGCAACTGCTGGACGATGGGTTACTTGTGCCTTCTAAAAGCCCGTGGGCTTCCCCCTTCTATTAATTTGGAAGAAGGATGGTGGCCACTGTGCTGTTATGTATTATCACTGCCTCAATTTGATCACCTGAAAAGAATGCTATCCATTGCCGCATATAGATGATTCCTTATGCTTGATATTCGGGTCTAACTATTTCTCAGCTATGAATCTTTCCAGTGAGCACTGGCAAGTAGATTCATCCAGAAAATCGTGAAAAATGCGCTCTCATCACAAATGAAGTGTCAGGGCAAAGCCTGACATGAAAAATATCCCTGATATATCAGTTCTTATCGATAGAATATATGATATATGTAATCACTCTAAAAATTAAAGATGATAGCAAAGTCACATAGCAGACGAATAATGAGTCAGATGAGTCAATTCAAGCTTATCAAATTTAAATCGAACATCAGAACACCTGGGGCCAGGTCTTAGTAGTCCTAACTAGGCAGTTGACTACTAGTCTAATCTTTGGTTATCTAAGACAGAAAGAGCCTAAAGGATCTAAAGCTAGATAAGAATCAAGTAAGCCCTAAAGCTAGTTCAATTAGTCTGAAAAGTGAATATAAGCTGAGTATTTCTAAAATCATTCCTTGTAGTTAATAAAGTTAAGATGCTTCTAAATACTTACTTGATTTACTTGCTTTTGATCCTTAGTGAAGTACAAGGATCTTATCAAGCATATATCAATTAAATAACTCTGAAAATCCAAATATTTCCTCTAACTCTATTTCACAATTACCCACTCTCACTGGTATCTTGGCCTTAACAGGGGTTGGACTAGATGAGGCTCTACAACCTATATTAGGGCCCAACAGACCTTTATTCAAGCTTTTATATTTTTCATCCGCATCCTTCCCTTGTTATACTGAACTCTTAGCTCAGGAATGACAAGTTCACGAGTTGCTATGCCAGACTGGGTTAAAGATATTCCAGTCCCTGACATGAAGGACTATTTGAGCCCACTTGAATGCCTCAGGGGTTGGTAATGCACCTGCTACCTTTCAACTCTCCATGGACGGACTACTAGGCGATTTAAAACGCTCCTGAGTGCTAGTTTATCTTGACAATATTACCATATCCTTGATAATCTTTACTGAGCACCTCAATCACTTTAGGCAAGTTTTCCAGTGATTACGGCAATCACATTAAAACTAATGCTGTTAAAATGAACTTTCTTTCATAATGATATGGATTTTTTGGGCTATAAGGTAAGTAAAGCTGGAATATCCTCAATGGATGACAAGGTCCTGGCCATTTCCAAAATGCCCACCTAAATACTTACAAGATGTACAAGTTTTTTAAGGATGGTGGGATATTATCGCCAGTGCATCCCCCACTTTGCCAACACCTCCAAGACTCTTGTATATTTATTGAAGAAAGGGATACCCTTCCAGTGGAAAGAAGAGCAACAGCAGGCCTTTGATTTATTATGCGTCTCACTCTCCCACTCTCTAATACTTATACATCCCAACTTTGATAAACCCTGTCTCCTTTTTACTGTTGCTAGTGATATAGCCATTGGAGTCATTATGTCACAGCATGACAAAAACTTGTTAGACCATCCTATCGCCTTCTATAGCAAAATTCTAACCAGATCTAATCGGAATTATAGTGTTTTGGAACGTGAATGCTTGGCAGTATTATTGGCTATCAAGCATTTCTGACCTTATCTATATAGGAAACATTTCACTATAGTTACTGACCATGATTCCTTAGGATGGCTACAGCAAATGAAAGACTCCAATGGGAGGTTAGCCTGATGGGCGTTAAATCTTCTATACTACGACTTTCCATCATCCATCGTCTAGGGCCCATACACTAAAATGCAGATTGCCTATCCCAGCTGCCCATATAACTATAACTGCCACTGAGAAGGATTGACTTTACGACTCCTATCTCTACTGCACTTATGGAAAGATGAATCCCCTTAGCTTTCAAAAGAAATTAGCAAAAAATCGGCGGGTCTTAAAGTCAAAAATGGGCAACTGTTCAAACTTATGTATCAAAAATGGGTGCTCTATGTACAATATTCAAAACGAACAGATGTCATTTTGGAAAGACATCGGCATGTTGGCCATGGAGGAGTTTGTAAAACTTACCAGTGGCTCAAGACTCAATGTCACTGAGAAGGAATGATTGTTACAATCCAAGATGTATTGGAGTCCTGCCTAGTATTCCAAAGTCAATCCAGATCTAATCCCTGGTCACAACATCAAGTGGTTCCACCCTGTGAACCCTTCCATACTATTAGCATTGATGTTGTGGGACCTCTCCCTTGAGCCTATAATGGTCACTGTTTCCTCCTCCTGGTCGTGGATTATTTAACTAAGTGGATTGAAGCTGTATCGCTACCTTCAGCTGCAAAAAAAGTTACCGCTACCTTCTTATATAAACAGATTATAACCCAGCATGAGTGCCCTCACTAAATACTCTCCAATAATGGGAAATTTTCTGATCATCACTGGTGAATAATTTAGCTGAGCTGATGGGGTCCACCCAGGTATTTTGCACTACATACCATCCTGCAACCAATGGAATGGTGGAGTGGGTGAATGGTACCTTAATG
Source organism: Massospora cicadina (assembly GCA_022478985.1). Taxonomy (NCBI): domain Eukaryota; kingdom Fungi; phylum Entomophthoromycota; class Entomophthoromycetes; order Entomophthorales; family Entomophthoraceae; genus Massospora; species Massospora cicadina. Next base: position 91,302 of record JAKSZP010014554.1, read on the forward strand.
ACCACTCTTTGAAAAATGACCATGCCTGACCCTCAGCACTGGCCCCAATAAATACCTAGTGCAATCTTGGCCTATAAAATAATCTACTATCAAATCAATAAGATCTCATCCTTCCAGGCTTTGTATGGACAAAATCCCCAGTTGCTCTTTAGATTGCAGGTCATGTTAGATCAGGCATCCCATGATGCCCCTGAAGTTACTATACAAAGCATTGCCAAGAAATCATTTAACTTCAGGCTCTAGCTTCTGAGAACTTATCAGCTACCACCATTGGATAAACTAAATAATTTTATGATAATCATAAACCCCTGCACACCTTCCAACTGGATAACATAGTTCTTTTCTATCATCATTGGCATGGAGGGCAGACAATAAATTGGGCACCAACTGGTTGGGGCCTTACAAAGTCATTTATAAGTGGGAACCCGAAATTAAAACTCAATCGATGAGGTCATTCATGTTACAGTAGTAAATAACATATATAGTTGTTTTCTCTATCCGTTTTCCCCGTTATGCCAAGATCTAGAGGGGGTCGTTGTTGGTATCTAACCCAAATTGGAGATTTGAATAAGGTAAACAATGGGATTTGAAACCAAGCTGGCCAAATAGCTAGGACCTTATCAGGGACAATTTCAGATGACATACCACGCCCTAGTATTAGGGTTCAAACCTGATCTATGAGGTGAGCAAATCATAGCAGACCAAAATGACTAAACTACCACTGAATCCCAAAATTGTATGAGTCTAGATCTTATCTTGGGGATTTACTAAACAAAACTCCCTTATAACGAGGCTTGGACTAAAATAAAGATTACGCCTTTTCTTTCCCTTTTTGCAATTTAAGTAAAAATTGTATCCACTTGGAATTTGCCTTACCAGATTTGATATCTGTATTAACAAGACTTCTTGACCAAGAGAAGCAAACCAAGGTAAGTATCCAACACCCTTGGACTTCAGGTCAACTGGATCAAAAACAATAAAGGATCTGTGGTATCTTCCCATGATCCCAACAACAATTGCCTCTGAAAGGAACAGTTTTTTGTTCATTTTCACCTTTACATTTTAATAAAAACTGATCTACCTTGGAAATATATTCCTTCAACTCCGCCTGTTTCCAGGATTTTTGCATTAAACCCAACCTAATAGGCCGCATTTTTGTTTTCTTAGGTCTGATGGTCATTAAATGGACCCTCTGATCCCTTGATCTGGCAGCCCACTAAACAGTGATTGTAATGATCAAAGTATGCCATGGGCGCACTATGCCAATCCAGCGCTCCTGAGGAACCTTCAGATCCATAAAAATTGCTGCAATGACCTTCATCTCCTTCAATACTCAGCAGATAATATAAAGGTTCATCGCTCTTTTCCTAAGGGAGCTGGAGAATTTTAACTAATTCGCCCATGAATCTACCAGGAATTTTGTGAAATCCAGAAAAAATGAGTCTGTCTCCACTTCTGACCTCGAGTCTCCATCTTTGGGCTGAGGATTGGTCATCCTTGCAACTGTGAGGTGGAAACTAAGCGCTGGTTTAATGGGGACATCCTGCCATGGACCAATCTGGCCCAAATCGTTTTAAAAAATGGATCCTCCGCCCAGATGATGCTTCTAACCCCTCAACCCAGCTTACCACATCATAACAGGTGTGAGAATAAGCCTGATGCCTCCTGACAGTTGAATCAAATTTGATTTATTTTAATTTGTAAACCTAATCAGCATTTCAAAATTTTAAAATTTAAATGATTTTCCGAGCTTTTATAATTATAAAACTGAACCGGAAAGTTTGGAAACAGAGCCCAAAGGTCGCCAAGTGCAAACTCAGGAGGATTGACCATCCTTCTTGCCTCTCCCACCCTTTGTGAGATGCTCCTGAAAGACCCGCGGTTGCCCTTATTTCAATCATTTGGATTGCCATGGGCCTTTGGTATGTTCTTGAATTTTATCTAACTCACAGAATCATAGGTCGTCCCTCCTACAAGTGATCAGAACTGCTAACCCATTGGCATTCTGGCTTTTAACTGGAATGTCTCACACCCAGATTGTAAACCCAGTCTTGCTTTACTAAGGTGGATAACTGACATTCTCTTCCATTTAAGGCCTAATATAAGACATTTTGATAGGTAAATGTAAACTTACCTATGAAACATAATTGCACTCAGGAGATAATGATCCCAGTTAATGATCAGTATAGCCCATCATGCGTAGTACTGAGATAACTGTCAATAGAGTGTCTGTAAAACTTTCATTCCAAGCAAAGTGGTGCAGGATGCACAGCCACACCACAAGGGAACTAGTCTCTAAAATGGGATACATGGTACCACGGAAGGTGCCAGAGCACAGGGGACCCATGGACAAGTTGTAAAACATAGTATAGAAAACAAGATAACAAATAAACAACAAGACTTGGTTGGACATCAAGGAGAAGTCTATAACCAAGTATAATTTTGTGTCAGGGTACTTGGGTGCCTCGATATGGAGGGGACCAGGACGGCCCAGGCGTACATCATAAACTGTTGTTAATTTTTAAAAATAAAATTTCCTATGTTGTTGGAGACCTCCTCAAGGAGGTCCTGGCACTGGTTTGCCCAAGGGACCATGCAAAAAAACGTAAAATTAACTGTTTTTTATTAAGACAACAAGGAAGGTTGGTCTTGATGAATCATTTAAAGCACTGGGGAGAATTGTCAATCTGCGAAAGTGGTACTAAGCCTAAACAAACCAATAAGCGCAAACTACCATCAGCCAAGATACTGTAGATTGAATAGATCCTGATTTGAGTTATTGATTGTAGCTGAATTCTTCTAAATTTGACAATATTATTTTGCGAACACATTTTGGAACCCAATTCTCCAAGTAACCGTAATAAAGCATCAATACTAGTAACAATGCTGGTGCATTTTAAAGCCTTGGATGTAACACTAGGCTGACAATCACGCGCACCCCTGGCACCAACTTAGGCTTATCTTGCCTGGACCCAACGTTGGTCTAGGGTGTGCTTCAGGTCATGGAGGCCTGCAACTTTTAGCTTTTTGGCTTCCTCACGCCCAGCCTTGTACCTACAATCTGTTTCCTCAATAGTGTTATTTAACCATGGCATTAACCTCCCATTTTGTTGGGGCTCCACCCCCCCCCCCACTGGGGCTTCTTCCAGGTAGAAGTTCTTTTGGGCAGTGGCCAGCTTCATGGCGGTGATACTTTGATTTAGACTTGAGTTCTGATTCCTCATGGAAACGTTAGTGGAAGACCTCAATCAGGTCATGGCATTGGCGCAATTGCGCACTAAGACCTAACTGTTCTCAGCTGAGTCAAATCCCTTCCATGTTACCAAGTGCTCAAGCCTCCTTCTTATTTGGTGAGAGGCTATAATTTCCTCCACTTCCCATACTGGCGCCCCATTTTAGAGATAAGCTCTTTATTACTCTGGTGGGGGCCATAAAACAACGTCATCTTACTTTCATGAAAGATGGCAAGGATCTGGAACGATGAGGGAAGACTGACTGGTACAAGGAGTGGCCCACCTTTCTGACAATGCGGTAAGGCCATATCCTCTTCAATCCATTTTTTGCATGGCTGCATGACTGGATATTTCTAGCATCAAAAATCATGAGATCTTCTTATTTTTACGCAGGACCTACCCACCTCTTACCTTTGGCGTTTTTCTTAAAAGCTTTCATAGACGCATCCAAATTTGTGGTAACCCCTGGTGTACTTTCTTAAAAGTCTTAGCAAAGTACACCACCATTCTCACTTTGGATCCGCATCTAGACTCCATGTTGAGGCGGAATTAAACCCATAGTTGGCGAAAAATGGGAATAACTGAATGCACGTTGGGCGTTGTTATAGCTAAATAGCACCATGGGAAAATGGGAAACCCAATAGGAATTGTCCACGGAAGTGTAACACCACAGGATCTATTCCAAACACTGATTCACTCGTTCAGTATGCCCATCTGATTAGGGGTGATAGGAAGTATAACGCAGGGATGAATCTGAAGGGCTCTACACAACACTTCCCAAAATACATATGTAAACTGGAGACTATGATCACTAATGATCTTCTTGGGAACATCATAAAGCGAAAACATTTGAGTGACGAAGAGCCTGGCCATCTCCTCTGGGTTTATTTTTGTTCTACATGGAATAAAATGGAAGAACTTTGTAAAGTGGTCCACCTCTACCATGATAGCATCGTAGCCCTCAGATGCAGGTAGCTCCACAATAAAATTTATCAATAACTAAAATCCAAGGCCCTTCAGCCTTTTGAACTGGTACCAAGAACCCTGCAAGGGGCTGGAGAGTTTGTTTCATTTGGTTGCAGACCAGACACTCCATACATTACCTGGCAATCTGCATGGCTAATCACTTCCAATTTAAGTGCGGAGAATCAGCACCAGATTCTTCACCTTCTGAGGGTGCCCAACGGTGATCCCATCATGATGGTACTGGATGATTTCCAGGAGAAGTGGTCCATCATGAACCCATAGGCGTTCCTGAAACCACACCATCTTGTCCTTAACGTGGTAACCCTGATAATATCATCCTGATTTAACTTACTCTTGGCGAGGACCATAGTATATCTGATAAGGGCTGTGAAAGGACCATATTTCTGAATATACCGTATTGCTCCACATTTTTCAAAAGAAAGCGCTGATCTGTGGGTCATGGAAGGATGTTGGGACACAATCTTATCTGGCGGGATCATAAAATGGGTATTATGTAACACTACATCCTTAGGATTTGGAACTAACGCAGGATTTCAACTCAAAGCATCCACTAAAACATTCTCCTTGCCCTTTGTAAACTCATAAGAGAACGCAAAATGGGCCAGGGACTCATGCCAGCGTTTCTCTGTGAGATCAGGACATGAGGTGTGCGGTAGTACAACAAGGCACAGTGATCTTTATGAACGCGGAATGGTAGGGATGAACTATGAAATTAATGATGCCAATAGTTCAGTTCCACAACCCCTTGCTAAAAACTCTTTTTCATAAATGCGTAATTTAACTCGGGTAATGGCATTTTCCTGGAAAAATATCCCACCTAATCTCTATTCCATATTCGCTCACTTGTAACAAGAGAGCCGCTATTGTGAAGTTAGAAGCATCATTAGCCACAATAAACTCTTTTTTCTGGATCTACTGGAGAAGTATGGATGTGGACAGCGGGGTGCACTTTACAGCTTGAAAGTCACCTGCAAAAAAGGGGACCACTGGGGAACTTTTTCCCAATTTCCTTATACAAGAACGCCGCCACCTCAGAAAGATTTTGCGTGAATTTCTTAAGAAACATACGCGTCCCCAAAACTTCTTAATTCTATGACCAAAGTTGGGGTGAGCCACTCCCAAATTGCCTTCTCCTTATCTGGAGTTGTCATGTGGCCTTGGCCAAACCTGAATTTGCCCAGGAAGATGATTTGGGAATTAAAGAACTTGCACTCACTGATTTTTAGCGTAATGTAAGCTGCCCTCTAACGATCCACCACTTGCCGCAGGTATATTACATGGGAATTTTGATCAGGGGGAAACGCCAGAATATCATCTATGTAGGACAACGCATAAATACCCAGCAGGTCCCCTAAGGCCACATATACAGGACGTTGGAAGATAGCAGGTGTATTTTTAAGCCTTAAGGCATAACCCAAAACTTAAAGTTCCCTTTCTAGTTAGGAACATGGTGAGCCATTCCTGGAACTTTTTGATATATCTGATTAACACGTTTAAGCCATCCAGTTTGGAGAAGACTCTGGCCTTCTCTACATAGTGAAAATTCTGAGAGTCCAATGTAATGGAATGTAAAAATGGTAAAATGACATTTTTTTATAATCTATGCATGGGCGCAAAGTATCATCATTTTTATCCACAAAAAGAAGTGGGGGAGCATTCGAGGAGCTACGCTGAGATATTGCACCTTTAGCTAACTGCTCCTTGACCCATACATCTAAGGCTGCTTCCTCCCATACAGTCAAAGGGTAAATGGGAGAAGATATTGCACCAGATCAACTGTGAGTTTGAACTCACAATTAAACTCTGAATGAGCTGCAGTACAATGGCTGAAGCTGCATCAAAATGAAGATTCCCGTCCCTCAAAGCAGGAAGGTAAGGTTACCTTTAAAGTTGGTCTAGAAACGGAGCTAGAATGAGTGTGTGGACCTTTGGCCATTAAATAGAATTTCCCTGAGAGTTCGCTTCATACAAGGGACAACTAATTCTTGACCATTCTCAAAAGTTAATGGCAAGGTATTGGATTATAAGTTGGTTCTGATGTAAATTTTGTCACCACACTACTCTTAAATTAATGAGGTTCATGAGGTTTTTGATAGCATTGAAGCAGCCAGCCAAATAATATTTACCAACTTGATAATCCACCAAGTCTATAACCTTCAGCGTGGAAATACTTTGGAAGCACCTACCTAAACTTTCCACCTGGCAAGTAATTTTAATCTTATGTAGTCAGCTAGGTCTTGGTCAATAAAATTCTCAGAGGCTCCCGGTATCCACTAAAATAGTTGTGCTGATTGTACCTAAAGGGAAGAAAAGGTAGCAGACAACAGAATTTATCCAGAATGGTTTTTATCTATAGAAGATAGCGCCAACACCTCCCCAGGGAAATTATCATTAGGCATAAGCAACCTTCAGGATAGTTTTGCATCGTAAAATGTAAAGTATAGTTGGCCACTCTCACTACAGAGAAAACATATCCCACCACATCCTCAGCAGTTGCATAAACATTTTCATGTTTTAAATACTTCATTCTCCACCTCCTGGGTTCTTTGGATCATGGTAGGAGTCAAGAACGGGTTGTCTGGTGTGATTTGGTACACAGAAATGGGGTCTGCGTCATAGCCACAGATGCTGATAATAAGCTCATTAAATTTTACATAAGTCGCATTATAAAATGCGTTTTTCAGACATCAGCGAACCCATACCTGATCCGCTGGCCTGTTGTTCATCATTATCCATGCCATCGTCACTAAGCCCTTGGCCAATGATCCAGCCAGCACTGTAGGAACATGGTGCAAAGAGAAAACCATTTTAGTGAACAATCTACTTTAAATGTGGGGCAGACTCATCTGGACCCTTGAGTTCCGCAGAAATGAGGAAAGGATTAGTTAGTAGCTCTGCCTCATTCAAAGGAAAAACAATAGTCTTGGACGTTATATTATAGGGGCCAATGCGAGAGACATCATTGCAGCAGAATCAACTGAAATATTTAAAAAAAAGATGGGGATAGGCCCCCAATCACTTTTGGGTTTGGCGGAACTTGAAGGAATGGAAGGGTAAAAACCTCCTTTTTGAGAGGCGCGCACAAGATTTTGTGGCTTCTATTTATATGGGCTCCTTGGGTTAAATAATGATGGCTAGATTACTTGTCCCCTTTTTTAGTTGGCTGGTAAAATAGGCCCAAAGAACTTCAACTAGCTGGTCCTAGTCTATAGGAGGAGCTTGCCATACTGGGGAGTTTCTTGTGAGGGAGTCCAAGGTAGAATGGAGGAATGACGTTTTAAATGCCGTCTGACAAAGGTAGGGCATGGGCCCAGTTGCAAAATCATTTAAATATAATTTCACTGGGCAGCCAGCTGGCGCAAAGCAAAGAACTTGTAGAAGGCTTGGATGATGACACATCTGGGTGACCCTGCTCCAGGAAGCGCTCCAAACCTTCCACTAATTTCCATAAAAGCAGCTGTGCGTGGAACATCGTGAAAACCTAGTTGGCAGCCTCAGGAGACAGCCAATACAGCAAAACCCCATGCGTAGGTAGACGGGAACCAATCAATTTATTATTATTTTAAAAGAAGCCTATAGTGAGAGGAAAGTAAGAGCCCATTTAATTTTAGAATAAATTTTGAGGAAAGTTGGGAATTTGCAACAACAGTATCATGAAGTGTCCAAGTTCACCAGGTACAAGAAGGAATGTTGGGCACTTCCCAGTTTGTGGTATCAAGAATAACGCGAAGATGCACCAACAATAAGAAAAATGAGAAAACTGAGGTGAGCAACATAGAGACTGTGAAAAATGGCCAGCACACACAGTTCACAAACAAAGAAAGTAACACATAGATAATTTTCATGAAAGTAAAGTAAAATGTTTGGTCTACTAATGTCAAGAATTGTCTGTAACTCTCATTTCAAGAGAGGTGGTGTGGGTTGCACAGCCATACCACAAGGGAACCAGTCTCTAGTAAAATGGGAAACATTTTACCACGGAAGGTGACAGAGCACAGGGGACCCATGGACAAGGTTTACAACATAATATAGATAATAAAATAACAATAAATGATAAGACTTGGTTGGACCCCAAAAATGAGATATAACCAAATTTAGATTTGTGTCTGGGTGCTTGAATGCTTTGATTTGAAGGGGACCAGGACGACCCAGGAGTGCACCAGATTCCGTTGATAATTTGGTAAAATAAAACGTTCTATGTCGTTGGAGACCTTCTTGAGGAGGTCAATGCACAGGTTCACCCAAGGGACAAATGCAAAAACGTAAAACTAATGGGGTTTTTATTTAATAAGTTGAATAACAAGGAATGTTGGTCTTGGGAATCATTAATAAACACATGGGGGGAACCATCTATCTATGGTAGTGGTAATAAACCTAAACGAACCAATAAGCGCACACTATCTTTAGGCATGGTACTGTAGCTTGAATAGGGCTAAACTCAAGTTATTAATTCAGCTGGATTCTTCTGGATTTAGTAATATTGTCAATGGAATCTGTCTGAAACCCTGTTCCCAAAGCAATTATAATTAATCGTCAATATTAGTGACAAAATTAGGTGCATTTTGATTCCCTAGATATAACACAGAGCTGACCATCACGTGCACCCCTAGGACAAACTTGTGCATATCTTGCCTGTACCCGGCGTTGGTCTAGGGTATGCTTTAGATCATAAATGCCTACCAACCTTAGCTTTTGGCCTCCTCACGCCCAGCCTTAATACTACTTAATGACCCTCAATAGTGTCATGTAACCATGACAACAACATATTGTACTCTAACCACATTCTTATTAGTTGATGATTGTAAGGTAATGGAAATAGTTGTTGGGTTATCATGATTGCAGCTAAGATCTTCACAACTCTTGACGTAAAGTTCAACCTTTTATTTCATAGTAGAACCTGCGGGCAGCCATACTTAGTAAATATGTTTTGATACAAAAAGCTAGCGTAGCTTTAGCGGTCTGCGTGGGAATGGTAATTGCTTCAACCCACTGCTTGGAATTATTGATCCCTAATAAGATGTATCAATTTTCTCTTGTGGATTCAGGTAGTGGACCTATGACGTCTAAACTGATGGTATGAAATGGCTGTTGAGGGTTCATGGGTGACACGAGTATTTATCCTTATGCATAGTTTGCTTTTTACAAGTGATGCAAGCGTCTAAGTCTTCTGGTATAGAGTCCAGTATTCTTTCCCAGTAGTCATCTTTGATCCATTCAAAAGTTTTTCTAGCTCCTCTATGCCCTAAGGTATCCGGGCTTCCATTTAAATGGTACCCATTCCAAAGGTCAAAATTAAGATAGACAGGTAAACTGACTTTCTTGTAAAGTAATCCATTAATAACCTTAGTATTTTGAGCATGTCATTTGAGAATTTTCTGAACTGGTTCATCTTTGCCCTCCCAAGTGACTCGTTTCATGAGTATGTTGTGTAACCATTCAGATTCACTATTGTCAAGATATAGAAGGGGCAGTTGATTCAGTCCATCTACGTTCATATGTTTTGTTCCAACTCAGTGGATGATACTCATGTCTTAGTGCTAAAGATTAGAAGCACATCTGACTAGTCTTCCTATCAGATCTTTCATGTTCTGCAGCTACTTTAGGGAATCGTGGTCTATCACAATTGTAAAGTTCATACTGTAAAAAAGGGCCGGAAATGTTTCACTGCCAGGAAAACATCTAAGCACTCTTTATCCATGATGCTATAATTTCACTCAGCATTTGAAAACGTTTTACTATTATATGACACCAGGTAATTAATGCTATTCTCATCCAGTTGAGAGGGATTGCACTTATGACTAATTTAGAGGCATTGGTAAACAGGAAAAATGGTTTCCCAAAGTTCAGATATCATAATATTGGTCAGCTTTTTAATAAGCTCATCATTGAATTGTATGCAGTTCAATGCTCCACTTTACATATGAAAGGTGTGTTTTGGTGAGCAGTTGGACAAGAGGTTCAGGTAGTTGAGCAAAGTTAAGTATAAATTGATGGTAGTATCCCATCATACCTAATAATACCTGTATGTCTCAAAGGCTCTTCAGTAAAGGCATCTCGGAGATTGTTTCCACCTTATTCTACAAGGGTTGAATTTCTTACTGCGATATGACATGTCCCAAGAAGTCCAAGTCTTGCTGAAAAAGGTACACTTCACAGGCTTTATTTTGATGTGGTTCTATCTCAGTTTTTGGAATACTGACTTAAGCGGTCTAAACTATTGGTGAAGGTTTTAAAACATCATTATTTCATCTAAGTAGATGATAACATAGCTAAGTTTACGATTATGCATGATGTGGTCCATCGCTGATTGGAATGAGGCTAAAGTATTGCATAATCCCTGAGAGAACCAAATAGGACGAAATAGTCCTTCTGTACAAATCAACGCGCATTTTTTTGGTCTACAGGTGAAAGATCTATATGCCATTAACTGCTGACGAGGTCCATCATGGAAAAAATCTTGAGCTGGATAGTCAAGTTAGGGCATCATCAGTCCATGGAGTCAGATAGATGTCCCTCTTAGTGAGACTATTTAGCTTCTTGTAATCCATTACTATTCTGTGAACACCGTTCTTCTTATTTATGATAAATTGGGGATAGCTATAGACTCTGATAAGGCACAATTAAGCCAGCATCTAATAATTGCATGAGTTCTGTCTTCATGTATTGCTCCTCTATCTTTGACTTCAAATATAAGGCTTTGATTAAATAGAATTAAATCTATAACATTAATACTATGTGTCCAGTCTTTCATGTGATCATACTTGACATCTGACGTGGAGAAAAACATTTTGATAGTATTTGAGTAATTGGTGTACTTTCTCAAGTTACCTAATTTAATATAATGGATAATTGGACTTTAGGGTTAGTGCAAATTAGATTGTCAGCAGGTAGGCCAAAATCTAGGTAGTACCATTAATTTACCTTGTCAATTTCCTCAATGGAAGTAAGTGACCTTTACCAAGGTATTATGTTCTTGGTAAAGATATCTCTGATGGTTAAAATTACAAGTAATAGCTCAATAGACAGCTGATAAGCCAGATCAAGGACTCCTGGAAAAAGTCTTAGTTCAAACCTACTTAATCCATTGAAATTAGTTATATGTAGCAATCAGTTTGAAGATATCTTCAAGGTTATGTTGGTAGAAATCACTCTTTTTTCTCCTGGTTTGATTTTTCTCCTCAGTGGCATAAAGTTGTATATCCTTTGCTGCAACTATTAAGTCAGGTAGTCTTTCATGTAGCTTTCTGAAGTAGAATATCGCAAATAAAAAGCGGAAACATGTTATTCAACCAGACAAGAATATTCCTTCTATTGGAGTCTTTATTATCTAAGACAAGGGGAACTTCATAGTCAGGTAGTAATAAATACCCTTCTTTTATATTGATAACTCCTTCATTTTGATCATAGATTTTATCCTGATGAGAAAATCATTTGTTTGTTGTCTATGGCAACTATGGGGGCTGAAAACAATAACTTGCAAACTTTTATCAGTAGATATTAGTATGCATATACCACCTTAATGTTGTTCAGACCGGAGGAGTTACTCTTGAGTGTATTCAAGGTCTGTGACAAGCTTAGTCTTCTCTATGAGTTGGGAAAATACAACTTCAATAGTGATCTTTATCCAAGATAGCCATAACTATGATCTTCTAAACTTACCACTACCACTTTTGTAATTGTTCCTCTAAGCTTTGGAGGAAGGGCTAAAACCTACTTGAAGCAAAATGTTACATTAGGTTTCTGGGAAGTATTGGGATACTTCCTTCTAATTTCAATTGAGATTGTGAACGCTTGAAATTTGTCAGATCAACAGGGCAAGATAAAGATCAGCATTAGTGGCTTTATTAATTATTCTGGGACACCCTATAACCTGACTGAGACAAGTTCCTTTGGGATCCTGAGAATTGACAAATTTTCTGTTTAAATGGTTAGGGATGGCGATATCAGGGGGTTACCTAAAACGTAATAACATGTTCCCTCGTGACCCCTTTCAGTTTCATCATCAGGTTCATTTTTAAGGCAGGCGAGATGAGCAATTGGCAATGTTTTACTTTTGGGTAATTTGGGTTGGTCAGCTTTAGAGGTGCCTGACCCTGGGCTGACCACCCTTTTCCCTGCCCAGAAAGGGAAGGGTTCTTGAAGCACATATCCTTGGTATGGTTAGTCTTCTTTCAGTAGTTACATCTCAGCTATTCTTCCTTCTTAGACTTCTCTACTCCATAGTATACACTCTGGGTTTCGTGGAGGACTTTTGGGAAGTTTCTAGCTTATGTATCTTGATACATTGAGCAGGTCTTCCTTAATGTCTAAAACAGAGGTAAAATCTTAGTTTGAGAGATGTGATGTGCATGGCTAAGGTGAGGTTACTATGTAAGACAGCAACAACAGTGGCTAAGGCATCATCTAAAATTAGCATTTTCAAGGTTAACAGTATCTAGGACTCTATATATATGTGGAAGCAACATTAGCAAGGGTTTTGTTTCAGCGTAGCACAATTCTCATAATGCCTGATTCTTCAATCTCAGGGCTCAGCTTAGACTAAAATTCTTTGATGAGCGCCTCTATCACTCCTCTCCAGGTATTTAGGTCATCCATATGAGCCACCATAATATCTAGAGTCATACATCTTAAAGAGAATAAAAAATGCTTAATTTTTTGATGATCAGTTGCACCTTTCATTACAGCTTCATAGATATAGAGGAAAAATGAGATACTCCCTTAACCAGGTGTAAACTTGTCCTCAAACATTGGCTTAAAGTTAGTATCCTCCAATAAAGTATGAAGGTTACTCTGAGAGCTTATTATTTGGCATTTTCAGTTCTGCCGTCGCTCTGTTCAACTTGATGTTCAAGTTGACATATTTGGTCCTTTAGAGGATTGTGATGTTGCTCCAACTCCTCAAGAACAAGACTTGGCGTAACATCCATAAAATTGATTCCTCTTTCAAGGATAACTTTATTGTTCTCCAAGCTCTTTATATGGATGTCCAGATTGTGATTTTGTTTATGACCAAATAAACATAAGTTTGCAAAAGCTTGTTATCTCTCTCTAATACTCCAATGCACCAATTCAAGTCTCCATCATCTCTTTGCATCTAATGCTCTGAATAAGCTTATCGTTTTGGCCTTTTACTCTTCTGTAATAGTGTTCCAACGTTTCTCAGCTTCATTGAGGTGATAATAGACTTGATTAATGTCCTTTCGACAGGGGTAATATGCCTCCCAAGTCATCCCCCAATTTGTTAAGTCGCTCTTTAGTGGAAAGAGTATATGGCTGAGTCACATGGCTCACTTGTCCTGTTTGACCTAAGCTACCTAAGAAATGATAATTGTGACAATGATGAAGTTTAAGAACTTCAATAAGCCAATAACTCATTGTTTTATCATAGGTCTTGGGCTAGCTGGGCCCTAAGGATGGAGATCTTTTCTTACTTCTGGTAACAGCTATTAAAATCTTGAGCTGCCATTTCGCCGTGAGCTTCTCTATCTTGGAGCTATTCATTAAAGGTGTCAAGTAATTTATTGTTATTTTAAATTGACTCTGAGCTTTCTTTTCAAAGGAACTTCACGACTTCCTCAGCATACTTGAGAACACCAGAATCAATAGTCACCATTTGATGACTTTTCTCTCGCTAAGCTCAATTTTAACACAAAAATGGCCAGAACAAGACTAAATAGAACATCTCACCTGCTAGTGTGTTACTACGCCTATAAAGCAGTAACACATGGCTACCAACTTTAGCATAAGTAGAACTCTCCGCCCTCAGTACTAAGCACATAGAAACAGTAAGCCTGCTTCTCTCGCTAGATTTATTAAAAGCAATAGTAAAGCTGCGATAGTGAATAAATCCACCAGTCATTTTTTACTGACTCACCCACAGGGATATCGTCAATGGTGCCCACGTATCTCAAAACAATTTAGCAACTACTTCCGCATCTAAGCAGTACATAATTTTGATAAATAAGTCCTATTTGAAGAACACTGATTTGGAAAGTGACTTTGATGGATCATTTCCAGATGCTGGTGCCCATGGTGCTGTCAGCGATGATACCTGATTGCATCATGGTGCTGTCAGCGATGATACCTGATTGCATCATGGTGCATCAGCAACCACCTCCACGTTTAACGCTCCTTCTGACTATAATATGATGCCAATGGGGGTACAAAACCCATCAGCACATCAAGCAGCATATTTGGGTCGCAAGAGCTCCCTAACATTCAAGTCCCAAATTGCTTCCCCTAGTAAGCCCATGGGACTTACCAAAGAAAGTTTAGGGGCGCAGTTAAAGCAGGTCATTCAGTCTCAGCAAAATTACCTGGAGGATCCAAGCCTGGCAGTGCACCAATTGCACTAAAAAGTACCGGACAAAAGTCTCAATAATTTTACTATTGAATTAAGATTTGCCTCTAACACTTTCTGAGCAACACAATCAACTTAAATTGTTGGTCAAATCCCCATAGATCTATAGTTGAATAGTGCCCACTTACCACCAAGAACCAACTAATCACCCACCCAAATCATTGGCCAACATCTCTGACAAATTTTAGTTGGCAATGGGTACTCTCTCCATTCAAATTTGTATCACTCGCTCACCAATTCTTTGGTATGTAATCCCAATGTGATAGCAGTAGCGTCAGGAACTGAGTCTGATTTATCAGACCACCAGGATAGTTGTCAAAAAGAAAAAGCTTACTAGAGGGATCAACCACAGCCACTGTGGCCAAACTGTCGTCCAGAGCCCCATTATATACATGCCCATTTAAAAAGATATGCTCATGCACTGCAGGGTATCTTCCTGTGAGATTAAATATGGGGTTGCGCACCAGTTCCCTTACTTCACGGCAATTCAATGGATTACAAAAGTCATTTCACCATCCATCACTGCAGTTTGGAGAGACCATAAGTTCTCCACAGGGGCTGCCAAAAGCTGGATTGATACCCAATCTTGCTGGATATGGCAGTGTTTTTTAAATCTTTGCAGCTTCCTACCAATGATGCCCTCAAATGGATAAAACTTACGCTTTACCACCCACCATTTAGGCCACCATCCAAAGAATCTGAATCCCATGGATGCAAAAGCCTGGATGGAAGGTGTTATCAATTTCCACAACGCAATATAGTACACCAAGGTGGGAGTACCAGCCAAATTCGCCCAAGAAGTCAGGGGTTTGGGCCTTCTACCAACAGAACTTACTGTGTATGTGAAGCGCTTCCCAAATATTTCAACCGCCCTCAAATGGTCTCGCCACGCCCTTCCAGTTGAAATAGCACTGGAATGGTACAATATCACATTATCCCCCAAGGAGGCTCTACCATGGGTTGCGACTGTGTTCAAGGCTTTCAAAGCCTTGCACTGGCCATATACCCGTATTCCGCTAGCAACTGCGTCCAACTTAATGAAGGAGGATTGGACCAAGGACAAGGCTGTAGAGTGGGGCCCACCAGGATAGGTCATTGGAAGAGGACATTAACTGATGCGCCAATGGGTATCCCCCATTGGAAATGAAATATTTGTTCCACGAAGGCGCATGTATCAAGCAGGTTCATGAATGGGCTAAGCTGTGGTAATAAAGCCTATCCATGAAACATTTCATGGGTGAATGTTCTTCATTCCAAAATGAAAAATCTGATGAGTCTTCGCCACACTTTCCAAGGCAGCTGACTGGGACGCTGCAGGTTTCATACCCAAATCTGCCCAACCATGTATGGAGCATGAAGTTTTGCCACAGGAAGCAGCGGTGATGAATGGGGTCATGACTCCTGACCTTGGGCGCAAATGGCTCAAAGTAAGCATCTGCATCTAAAACCTTTGGGTCTGAAAACAGTCATTCCCAGAGCTATTCGTTGCCACCCCTTACGCTGCTGAAGGCTTTGCTCCCACAGAAGCTTTTCAATGGAGCGAAGTAGATGTACCTGCTGTCATGGCTAGGGTCTTCATTGACGGGGGATGGGACAGCGTCATGGTGGGGGACTGGTGCCAGCATAATTTGATCATGCTGTAAGCTCTACAATAGTACCTGTATCCAACATGTGGGTCCAAAGCCACCCTCCACTGGTACCATCTAGATTTTCGCCAATTGACGCCCTCAGTTGGTAAAATTTGGAGATTGAGGAATCAATTGACAGGAATATTACCTGTCACAGTATTAATATCGCTAAGTTGAAGCCTTCTTGAACCAGGGGTTTAGCCTCGATGAATCACTCAGTTGGATTATGTAGGGTAAAACCCAAGAGACACACCAAAGCCCACCCCAAAATCTGTCATGCAGTGCTGCGGCAGCCCCCTCTGATGAACACTCATGGAATGGGCCATTAGTCACATTGACTATATCCGCCAACTGAATGGGGGAGCCTTTACAGACCTCCAGGCACCTAAGTCATATCTTAAAGATGCCATCCAGATCCACTTTCAGCTAGTGGAGGAGGAGGAGTGATCTGATCTAATCATGTCAATTTACCGCAAACTCAATGAAATCTTGACTAGTGTGGACTTCAACCACCACTGGGTACCTGAACGTGAATACTTCAATATTGCAATCCCAGGTGAGCTTGACTGCAAGAAACTCCTTGTGGTTGGGATAAAGTACAAAGGGGTATACGTGCATATGGAACCAACACGCTATGTGAATCAAACTACATGTTGGGTTACATTCCAAAATCTTCTGATGGATTGTGAGAGATAATTGGTACATGAGGTGATCCAAACCAGCCTCATATACTATGTGGAAGTTCAGGAATTTTGGCAGGCCGTTGGTGACTATATCACTAAGTGCATTTGCCCATGGACCACAGAGGTGCTCTACAAGCTAGCTCAATGGATGTAATTGAATAAAATCCCCACCCCAACTCATCCATCTGCCCAGTCTCAGCTGGATCGTTTACATTGAGAAGTAAGATGCCAAATAGGTTTGTTAAACTGCTATCAGACAGACCACATGATGGCCCAATGTCAGAACAAAAAGGGGAAAACCCCATGTATTTGACTATAATCCAGTCAGCGGTGTCACAAAAGTCGGGACAAAGACCTTCCTCAATCCCAAAGCTAAGGAATAGCTCCCGCGGAACCTGACTGAAGTTGTGGACTTGAAGCATCAGCAACAGGAGCTGGACGTCGCCCATAAGGAAACATGGGCTAGGGAGGTGGCCAAGTAGCCTGAAGTAGATGATGAACCCTTCATCAAATCCAACCCTAAGGCATATGTGATAGATGACTGGAAGAGCTCAGTCCCAGTTGCTTCTCGCCCATTTCAAACGAAGTGGATGGTCCGTGAGGTAACATGCTGGCAGAAAGCCATCCCCAAGAAATCGTCAATGGTGATACAACCAACATCAGCTCCTCCAAATTTGGCGAGTAAGCTCACCAAGCATAATTTGGGTTTAAACTCAGAGTTCACATCATCGGCAAAAAATCCCATATTGAATCCCAATCACCCTCTGGGGGAGGCCATGACGCCAGAGTCAGTCAAACGCCCCCCCTGCAAATAAGCTCAGCCCCTCTGAGAAGCCTAAATGAGGATCTGGTAAAATTAGCGTCTGTTGATGCCACTCCTTTTTAAGCTGTAGTGTCTAACATGCTCCCAAAAGTGGTGCTATAACCATTGACAATTTCAATCAATCAGGAGAAAGGGATGGCTATGGTGGTTTTAGTGTACAAAATTCCTGTCAATAAAATCCCTATGCCCACCAACCGCACCCGCAAAAAACCACATGCCCCTTACTCTCCCTCAGCTACCCCAGCTGCCAAAGTTCCAACCTCCATTCATGACTCCATGCATAACCTGAGAAACCCCCCAACAATCCACAAAGCCATGGGTCAGGTGACTGGAAATAATTATAGTGATCATAAATGCTTGGGATTGGCGAGCATTTAGACAAAGAGGAGGAAGCTCCATCATTTTAAATGAAATAACATTCTCAACTTTAATTTTAATATCAAAAAAGCAAGCCAGAAGCAAAAAGAAAATGGCACAAAACTTAAGCTGCAACACAACGAGCCACCCCTGCTCCATCCAGATTGGGTGCCAACCCTTTGAAGGATCATGTGGTCATCGTTGCGTTGAACAAAAACCTTGACCTGGTATTAATGTAGGAATTGCAAGCCAAAAGGATCTTAGTGGCCACAGCCATGGACAGAGAAACTAGAAAGAGCCTCCAAGTGGTAGAGGTGTATGCATCGCCAAAGCCCCACGAAACCCCAAATTTTTGGAAGTATTTATTTGAGGTACCTACTGAGGTGATGAAGGTCATAGCAGGAGTTTTGAACTGTTGGAAAAATGCAAGTTGGGACATGTTCCTGATGAGTGAGCGCTTCAACAGTGAGGATGATGATATGCCAGAGTACCTAGTCAAATTGAGGATGTGCCTTACAATCAATGGGGAGAACAACGACCCTGCTAACTTGACAAGATGATCATATGATTCTAGTGGGGCATTACATACAGGGTCACACCTGAACTACATGCTCATATCATCTGACCTCAAGCCGCAGACTTCTAATGTGGAAGTCAGCATAAACTCTGAAAGCGACACATGATTTTCCATGTGGAAATCGACCCAGGTGAACCTCCAAGGACTCATGAGTGGCAGATCGCACCAATCACGCTGAGGGATGGGGAGTAGCACTGAGCAATCAAAGGCAGGAGGGATGGATTGATTGTTTATCTGGATTTTCAGACAGGACTTGATCTACTGGACTGATGGGCCTGAATAAAGGAGAAAGAAAAGCACAACAGCAAGAAGTTTGAGAAAGCAAAGACCTACCTACAAACTTCTGTCACGTAGCACCTGAAAAAGGCCCTAGAGAGCTTGAAATTTTTACAGCAGGACAGCAAAGACAGGTGGAGTGAGTATCAAACAACTCATAAATGCTATCATGCATCATTGGCAAATAAGGACTTGGAGCACCAGCTGAATACTACCTATTGCTATTAAAGCATTTCATGGATGGTGACCAAAAGGTCTAGCTTCCCTCAGGGAATCGCTCCAAAGCTAGAATTCTTCAGTTGGACCCCACTCAGGCGAAGTATCATCCAATTCTGCATTAATCAAAAGTGAAATTAAAAGGTTTATGGGAATTATTCTATTACCGTGAGATGAACACTGCTGCAACAGACTCCATAATTGACCTGGCCAAGCCAACGCTTGAGGCCTGCTTTCTGAATGATGCCCAAATATTAACTGCCAAAATTTCAATTGAGAAAGTTAAGTTTGAATTATAGGAGTCACCAAAGAGAAAATCCAAGGGCCTCAAAAATATTTGCACAGAAATTTACAATGCTTTCTGTGACTGCAGAATGATGAGCTAACCAACTTTTCAACTTGCTTCTGAAAACTGAATGCCAGATCCCTTGGGTCCAAAAGACCCAAACTGTTCTCTGTACAAGAAGGTCTCCAACGGCATCTTTAGAGCTGGTGTCCAATCGCCTTGTTGAACACTGACTACAAGTTCCTAACACAAATTTATTAAATACGCTTATGGCAACTACCCTGCATACCCTCCATCAGGCCCATAATGGGTTCATTAGGGGACGCACCATCTGGGACAGTATCAGCACCCTAAAGAACGTTTTACAGGACACTCATGGATCTGAGCAGAGCTATCTCATGTTCCTTGACATGGTGAAGGCCTGAAATCAGGTAATGTGGCCCTTCTTGCTTGAAGCATTGAAGGCGCGTATTCCTGACGCTTTTCATTCCTGGATCTTGACGCTGTATTCAGGCCTGACAACCAAGGTAATTATTGCTGATGGCCTTACCAACAATATCCCAATTGGCCAGGGTATCCACCACAGCGATCCTATATTACCTATTCTTATTAACTTTGCATCCAACATCCTCCTGTCAGCAGCGGATGTAAAACTCTGGGGCCTAGTACACCCCAACCAGTGGCCTTTGAAATTGCAAGCCTTCACTGATGACACTATAGTTGGGATCAGCTCTCCAGCTGACCTCCAAGATCCGAGGGGCTCCTGAGTCTATATCATTCATCATTATATGCAAAGATTGACTTGGCCAAAATTTCCATAATGAGGATCAGCGTCCCCAATTTCAACCCATCTTCTGACATAGCGCTAATACTGAAAATGCAGATGATCCGCTACCTCTGAATTATTTTTAATGGTAAGGATCCAGAAATACTTGAAACTGCTCAGGAGTTATTGTTGATTCTGTCAGCCCATATGGCCTGCTGGAAACATAAACGCCTCAATATTGATGAAAAAAGTGCTGGCTGTCAATTTCTTCATCTTCTCTAAACTTTGGTACGTAGCCCACGTGCTGTCCATGAGCCTGAACCCAGAAATAAAAATCAAGACCCTGCTTTGCATCTTCCTCTGGTTTAATTCAAAAGATGCGCCAATTGCCCTCAACACCCATTTCAAGATGAAGCAAAAAGGGGGAATATGCCTGATTGATTTTAGTCCCACACCCAGAGGATATGGGCCAAGTCCTTCCTCCAAATGGTGCATACGCACATGCGCTTCCCAACTCTAGCGTGGAATGTTACTGGACATAAACCCAAGCCTTAAGGAGCCAATCTCCTCTCACTCCTTGCATACACGAATGGCATCCCACCCAGAATACCCGCCTGACCCACCAGCTCTCACTACTGGCATTTGTTCAATAGGGCAGTACAGCTTGGTGATTGGTCATTCAAAGCTTTGGCATGTGATGCTTCCTAAATTTGTAGGTATCAAAAGTATCATAATAACGTAATGATTTCCGCAATGAACTGAGAGGAATGTTGTCAAATCAGCCATAAATTCGCAAGTAAGAGAATCAAAATCCTCTTCAAGTTGACCCCAATCAAATATGGCAAATTACTCTCTGAACTTGGGCACAATCAACTTGTTTAGCCCCAAATACTCAATGACTGGGCGGCCGTGGGCCCCAATACTAATCAACTACACAAAGAGTTAATTTTGAGCCTGAATTCATGACTAGTTACATCAAAGCAAAAATCACCTTGTGGATCTTACACCCTGCATTTAATTCCATTAAGCATAGCGTACTGGACTACCCGCATAAGGACTTCCCCACCTGCGCTGACCTGGAAGCAGATATCGGCCACAACTATTATGAGTGTACATTTTCTGCAAGTACTGGTATACTATGAGGTTTTCTTGTCAGGCGCTATATTATTATCGGAGATTTACCCATTAAAGACCTGTTTCTATGCCAAACCTGAAAACATCCCCAATACAGTTGTGTAACTTTCTCTACCATTATTGTATATGGGTTGTACACATGGCCCTCATTGCTAATAGTCTTGACAGTGAGCGCCCTCATTACAAAGATTTGGTGTTAAAGACCATTCATGTTCTTTTCATTCAGCTCCAGAAGATCAATTTTTTGCACCTCATCCCCATGTGTTATAAAGCTGCACAATTGGCTTTCCCCACCAGGTCGCTTGTCATACGTGGCAAAGTAATAAATCAATTAAGAGTCTAATAGCCTGTAAGCCCTTAAACGCTAGAACCGTGGTCAGTAATGGCAATTGCCAATCAGCAATGGTTAGAGATTCTAGCAGGATAGCGGTCCCCCTTCCCAGTCTTTTTATATCAGCCAAACCTTTATGTTCCGCCATTCCCTCTTACTTTCTTTTGTTTTTATATAATAAATGGAGGTTTTCAAAAAATATTAGTCACCACTTAATTAAGAAGCTTAAGTTTTAGGGATGGTCACTTTAATAAAATGTTTGATGTCTCATATACTTTGTGATATTAAATTATATACCTGAACATAGGTTATTCATAAGGCCCCTTGAGTATTAATATGATGGTGGAGTTCCTCATTAAAAACTTTCAGTAAATGCATAATATAATAAAGTGCTGACTATACAAATTACAAAATATAATGTGAAAGAGTTGCATTTGACCCACATCTAAATGGAGAGAACTGGATTCATACAGGTTCTTAAGAAATCTATATACAATTGATGCCCTTTTTCAGTTACCTAATTCTCCTGGGTAAATGAATCTACAAAATAGTTTTTAACGCCTTGATTGGAAATCAAATTAAGATGACAAGATTCATAAATCTCAATAGAATTTTATTGAACATTTTCAAACATTACAATGGGTAGACTTCCCATTTGATTTTCTTCTTCAACATTTCCAGTGTGCACTTAGTGGGTGATACTTTCAAATAAGTTTTCTTCCATGGTGTTATCAATTAGTTGCATATATCATTAAGCATCAGTTGAGCCCCCTGTAGTGAGCACCAGCCTGTAGGACTTCCATTTTCGAGCTTAATGATGCTATGCCTAATAATCCTGACATTCAACACTTGCAGCTGACTAAGTCGCATGAAAAGTTTAATTTTTATCTAAAAGGGTGTCAAGCCACCACTTATTTACTATAATATATAGTATCTGACCTATGGTAATTATAGTAAATTGTTATTATTAAAGTCAATTACCAAAAAGAAATTTAGAACTATTGCCGTTAATTTATTTAATAAAATTCTGTTTTTATATGTTGCAAATAACAAAATAAATCCCAAAAAGTAAAATAATTAATAAAATTATTAGGGGGTTATATATGGAAAGAAGTGTAGGAATCCAGCTTTTCGGTGCTTGCTGGTGCTAACGCCACTGGATCCCACAAAGGTTTTGATAAATTTAATAAATTTACACTTATAAAAACTTGGGTTTTTATGATCTTTTACTTAGTAACATGGGACAGAAAGAAAAGTGATCCCCTTGATATCTGACCAATCCATATCAAATAGTATTAAGGGTTGGAGGTAATTTACTAGTAAGTTTGGTACAGCTTGTTACCATCAGAATTAGGAAATATTATAAAGCAGCCTATTGAAGCTTGGAATAGTTGCTTCATTTTGGCTGAACAATATCAGGTGAATTACTAATGGTTAAAATGTACCCGTGAGGTAATGATTTTATAAACCTCAGCCAATCCTAATTTGAAAAATCTTTTGCGCCTTGGGGGACCCCCGCCATGACTATAAAAGGGGGTGGTCCCTGCGTAGGTGCTTTGAAGGATCTGGTTGAGGCAGGGGGAGTATCGCCCAAAAGATGCCCCATGGTCCATCATGTGGTTAAAGTAATCCAACTGCTTGATTTTATGGCTGCTACTTGAATATTATTCAAAATCATGTTACCCCTATTTGCGGGGTTCCACTGAGAACTGACCAAGGTCTTTTGGTCGATTATATTGCTATTATATTTAAAATAGTCATATTATCGTTCATACTTGTAAATGTCTGAAATTTCCCCCTTTCAGATGATTTTGACCCAAAGCATTCTTTCCTTGAAGCTTTGAGGGCAAATGTCCGACATCACTCTCCTCAAGAATGTTGTGGGGAGAATAGGGCTTTATGAAGCGGCCATGCACCCAGTTAATGATAATCCCTGTAGCCAAGGATTTAATAGAATATCTGCACCCCTCTTTGTAGGTGAAATAAAGACCTTCCCAGATTGTCCCAAGATTACCACTTCTAGGAGTAACACGGTTATGATAATACAAACCATGTCAGACACTTGGAATGTAGGTGGGGGGTTCTGAGCTCATTAGCCGCCTGGCCTTC
This sequence comes from Massospora cicadina, assembly GCA_022478985.1. NCBI lineage: Eukaryota > Fungi > Entomophthoromycota > Entomophthoromycetes > Entomophthorales > Entomophthoraceae > Massospora > Massospora cicadina. The sequence goes on from JAKSZP010014554.1 coordinate 115,068, forward strand.
TTTAGTCACCGTTTTGTTAAATTAGCCATTGCCTCAGATTATACTTGGATGATGCGCTGAGCCAATCTTCGCATGACTTTCTTGGGTTCCTCAACCCTAGAGGAAAAGACATCTTAAACGAAGAGGGCAGGTATTCCTGGTTCCCACCCACACAAGACACAGAATGGAGGCATTTTCAGGATTTGAGGGTAATTAATCTGGTGTGCCATAAGAGCACTGAGTAATAATTGATCCCAGTGAAGTGGATCATAAGAGACCATTTCGCGTAGAATGGATACCCAGGTTCCATTTGCTCTCTCCACAGTTCCGTTGGTAGATGGATTGTACAGAACTGAGAAAAGTTGTTGGGCTCCCCTCGAAATGGCCAGGATTTTGACCACTCTAGATGTGAAGTTTTTATCATTATCGCAGAGTAGTACTTGAGGACAGCCATGTTGAGAGAAAATATTCTGATGCAAAAAGGTGGCTGTGGCCTTGGCCTTTTGGGCAGGGAGGGCCACGGCTTCCACCTTCTTAGTGAAATGGTTATTGGTTACCAGGATCAATCGGTTGCCACTAGTAGTCTGAGGGATGGAACCTACTTCATACAGACTAATGGTGTGGAAAGGTTGTTGAGGGGAGGTTGGTTGATACTAATATCTAGCCTTGAAACCAGATTGCTTCTTGAAAGTAAGGCAGGATTCTAAGACATCAACAATAGATTATATCATTCTGGCCCAATAAATCTAATCCTTAATCCATTAATAAGTTTTCTTGGCCCCTTCATGACCTAGAGTGGAGTAAGCTTCTAGGATAGCAGGTACACGTTCTGAGGGCTGAAGGTAAGGCAGCCATTTTGTCCTCATCTGCTTATGCAACTTCATTCTCCACTTTAGTTTTAGAATTGTATTGGGCTAACATTTTCTGTACAGGCTCATCCTCATCTTCCCAGTTATTGGGGGTCATTAAGAGGTCATGTAGCCTCTCCGCCTCACTATTATCCAAGTGGAGGACTGGTAGCCAAGTCAACCCATCAACATTCATGTGACGGGTTCCAGCATGGTGTTCAATATTCATGTCATAAGGCTGGAGCTTTAGAGCCCTGCGAGATAACTGGCCAGTAGGATCTTTCATGTTCTGTAACCATTTTAGGGATGTGTGGTCAGTAACCACAGTTTTGGCAGTTCTATATAGGAAAGGTGGTAGTGCTTTACATCTGACAGAACTGCAAGGCACTCCTTCTCCGTTACACTGTAGTTACGTTCAGCCTTTGACAGCATCTTACTAAAATAAGATCAGGATGATCTACACCGTTTTCATTCACTTGGGCTAAGATGTCCTAAATGGCATAGTCTGAAGCATCAGTGAATAAGATGAAGGGTTTAATATAATATGGGTGCCGTAGGATAGGGCGTCGGTGAGCAGTTTCTTCAGCGTCTCAAAAGAAGCCTTCTGTTCTGCACCCTACTGAAAAGGAGTGTTCTTGTTTAATAGGTGGACAAGTGGCTCTCTGAGTTGGTCAAACTTAGGGGTGAACTTCTGGTAATATTCCATCATCCCTAAAAAACCTGAATATCCCTTTAATTTTTAGGGGGAGGGCTTTTTGAGATTGCTTCAACATTATCTTAGATTGGTTGAATTTCCTTTTGAGAATTGGAGTGGCCGAGGAAATCCAGTTTCTTTTGAAAGAAAGTACACTTTGAGGGCTCTAACTTGATGTTTGACTTATGTAGTCATTGAAACACCTCCTTCAGGTGATCAGGATGTTTGTTAAAAGTTTTTGAAAATACTGTGATGTCATTGAGGTAGACGATGGCGCAACTTAACTTTAAGTCCTGCATGATATGGTCCATCACACGCTGGAAAGTTACAGGTGCGTTGCACAGCCCTTGAGGTGATCAGGTTGGTTAATAGAGACCCTCACTACAAATGAGAGCACATTTCTCCTAGTCTTCAGGGGAGAGGTTCATTTGCCAATAACTGCTAGCTAATTCCATGGCAGAAAAGAAGTTAGAGCCAGAGAGTTGGGCCAAGGCATCATCAATTCGAGGGAGAGGATATCTATCCTTTTTCATGAGGTTACTTAACTTGTGGTAGTCCATGACTATCCAATGACCTCCGTTTTTCTCTTTTATTAGCAAGAGTGGGGAAGAACAAGATCTTTGTGAATTAACTGCAACCCCGCGGCTAGTAACTGCTGAAGCTCAGTCCTCATTTTCTGTTCTTCCACCTTTGATTTGCAGTAAGGTTTGGCCTAATAGGATGGGCATCGCCCACATCAATGGAGTGGCACCAGCCCTTCATGTGGCCATAGTCATTATCTGATTTGGAGAATATATCGCTATAGTCGTTGAGGAGTGTGTAAACTTTTTCCAGCTCATCTGGGGTCAGCTCATCCGAGATATGGACGTTGGGTAAGGTACATATCAGTTTATCTGTTGGCAGGCCCATATCCATCATAGAACCAATGGAGTGAATTTGTTCAATGTCCTCCACAGGGACTAACAAGCCTCTGCCAATCACCTGGTGTTTTTTACAAATATGTCCTTTGAGATGAGGTTCTTCAACAGCAAAGAATTGGGCCTCTGGTAAGCTGGGTTAAGAACGCCATGAAATACCTGAGGCTCTAAGGGACTAACGCCCTCTATACTAATGAGGTGTTAATAAACAGTAGCATGGGATTTGAAGCGTGACTTTTTTGTTAACCACTCTTTGTTCACCAGGCTTAATCAAGACCTCATCTGCAGAATAAAAAGGAATACCTACCCTAGCATCCACTGAATCGGGCACTTTTTTGTGTTGCGCCCAGAAGTGGTATAAGGCAAAGATTTAGTTGAGAGGGGGTATTCAACCAGGCAAGAGTATTCATGATTGCTGGACTCTTTATTGGATAAAACTAATGGTACTTCATAGTTGAGTAAAAAGATGTAACCTTGCTTCAGGCTGACTATTCCCTCATACTCAATCATAAACTGAATGCCGATGAGCATATCATACTCGTTGTTATAAAAAGCCACATCAGTGGCTGATAAAATAAGCTTCCCAACTCGAATGGTAGGGAAGAATATGCCCCAATAGCACGGGTATTATTGGGGCCAGAAGTTCCAAATTCTTTCATGTACTCCAAGTCAGGCGCTAGCTTTATCTTCTTGAAAACTTAGTGTAGATCACGTTAACTAGGGAGCCGGTGTCCAGTATAGCCTGTATTCGGACCTTTTGAATGAAAACTTCAACCTTAGTGAGCGTTCCTCCAAAGTTAGGTGACAAAGCTAAGATCTCCTTGAGCCAGAAAGTGGAGGTTAGCTTTTTAGCTGTCTTAGGATATCTATCAATGATGGATTTTATGGGATGAACCTGCTGAAGAGGGCTTTTTGGAAAATTGACTATGGGCTCTGCTAGTTGGCAGGCCAACCAATATGAAGACTGGTCAGCACTTGCCATTTTGCCTTAGGCGACGGGGCCAGCATTGCTGGCTAACCCCTTGACATGTCACTCGTGCCATTTGGGGATCCCTTCAGCCTAAACTCCAACCAACGAAATGAATATTAAACTTAATTCAAAAGGTAGATAAGGCAAAGGGAGATATTTATTGAGAGGGAAGTGCCAGGTATTTATACTATTTACAAAAGGGCTACTGTACCCACCACCGACCTATCAGCTCTTCTGCTGGTTCTTCCATCCAACTATTCTTCTTATTCTTTTACTACACTATTCTCTTCCCTGGTGTCAACCCTCTCTCCTTGTCCTTCCCAATGTCTGAATTAGTTTTGACTCATCCTCAGACTTAAGTTGCCATTGAGCCATATAATAATTATTTTAAAATAAATGTCAAATTTGGATTCAACCTTCAAGTTGATAATATTGAACCAGAAACAACTTTGGTTGCACACTTTGACTTGAAATAGCTTGGTATCTTGCTGACATCTCTTCTCATCTTATCTAGTTAATTTATTAGGAATCTCCCTATTCAGGCGATAATTTATTACAATAAATGAGGCGCCGGAAACAACCTCAGCCACCTCAAACTCATACTTTTCAGATCCAGTGACATCAGATTATCAGTACAGGCAGCAAAATCATAGATGAATGATTGAAGCGGATACATTGGATTTCTGCAAGAAATCCCACAACAACCCAAATAGCAGTTGGCGTCAAACATTGATTCTGCTGACTTCTACTAATTGGATCATCCTTGGCTTTTAGTTTCTGGTGATTCTTATACTAATTTGGGGCCACAGATTGGCCCCGCCCAAACCTACTTCCAAACTTGGCAGAATACTAATTTTGGCTCAACCCAAATTGGGGAGCAACTAACTAGCAATAATATAAATACAAACAGATTCAGTCAGAGCCATTCTGCCAGGATTGGCCATATCATCCCAAATAACGTTAAATCCTTGGAGGAGTCCATCTGGGTAAAATTTTAACTGGGCTTATCAAGCCAGCAAAAAATTGGTCACTTTTTCTTGAAGTGTCCATAACTTTTGGACGCCCTAGTATTTGGATGAGGTACGTTTCCTCATGTATGGTGGTCTCATCTACTCCTCCAGAATTCAAATGATCAGACACTTCTACTTCCATGGGGGCTCCCAAGATTTAATAACCAACTTCATCATAACCCCCCCAGTTTTCCTCCCCAAGGGCATTCTCAACAACGGGCAAGGCCATGATGGAGGTAGGGGATATGGCCATAGAAGATTGAGTAGCCTTTGGGGCAGTATTTTCCAGATTGGCTGGAAGGGAAGGCACAGAGGCTTAAGTGCGCTTGTGCAATAGTATGGTATTAGCTATCTTACAGGGCTTGGAATTATAAGAAGGAGTGGTATTTCTTTTGAGTTTCACTTAGCAGGTTTCACTGGGGGATAGGTACAGGTATGTTCACCCTTAACTGTTCTACAGGCGAAAACTCTTCAATTGTTAGACCTGAAGAGTCCACCTCGGTTTCTTTATGTGTTGCACAGCAATGGAAAATCAGCAACGTCTAACAGAGCCTCCTTTATGACACAGGTGTTTTTGAGGTAGCACTTTACTGAAATGATATGCTGGGATAGAGAGGGTTGTGAATCTAACCCAGTTAACATGACAGTAATAGCATCATCAAGGGTTAACATGTTAGACGTTGATATTTTTGTGCAGAGAGGTAAAATCGCTCTGCAAAAGCAGCAGGTGTTTTGTCCTCATACATGCTTAGGCGCATAAAGGCCTGTTTACCCCTGTTAAGACTCTGCTGTAAACAAAATTCAGCTAAGAGAGCCTTTTCACCTCTGCCCAGGTATGCAGATTGTCACAATTCTGATATTACTGGATGATAATCGTGGGACAGCTAGGTCATAATCCACCAAAAATGATATCAGATATGAGTATTTGAGTGCCTCGAGATGAGGCAATATTGGGATTAATGGGTTTTATTGGATTTAACGGTTAAATTATTGGATCGCCTCTAAAAAGGCTATGTTGACATTTGATGAATACAAATTAAATTGCCTACAACTAGGGCGATAGCGAATTAGAGAATAACCAGCCAAAACAAGGAGAATCGGTGGAACCAAAGAGTCCAAGCTATGAGAGTGGTATCATCTAAGCCGCTGTAATATAAGCAAGATGGGCGATTAAGAGGAGGTTGTTGTTAAGTGAGTTTAGGGTAAGCGGAATAGAGAAGAATCTGCAAGATTAAGTGTATTTAATAAAAGAGGTTGTGGGAGCAAGTGCTCCATATTTACTTTATTTAACCAAGGCAAGCTGACCAGGGGATGGACATTACCAAGTATGTGTGTGATAAATGAAGATAGATAAAATTGGGCACCCCGGGGTACTTAGGTTACCCCTGTTGCCAGCAGGACTGCCAGGTATGGGGGGTTGGTGCACTACTCTGAGGGGGTTTCCCCCACTATGGAGCAGGTGTGAAGGAGTCTGTGCGGAGGAACCAAAGTAGGAACCACGATTTTATGAGCGCCTGTTGTCTTGGCCTCATATATCCATAGAGCCAGGCTTGGAAGTGCTCTAGTAAGTGTACGTGGAACCTGTTGATAACCCCATGGATGGTTGGGACCGTTCCCTTGAACGCATCTAAGGCAATAGTTTGGATTGTCCACATTGCAATGGGTATCATTAGGGAGCGGAGGGTGGATGGGATTGGTGACTCAATCTGGAGCGCGAGGAGGCTCTTTGATATAGAAAATTTCTGCTCATTTTGGAGCTTAAGCAGGCGCGCGACTTCCTCCATATGGCTTTGGTTGGGGGGCATGTTTCTAGGCAATGATGTAGAGAGCCCCCCTCTCCACATACTGCGCAGGTTGCATGGAGGGAATTAGAGCGATCCACCATCCTATAGGTCCTTCTCAAACAGTGCCAGGCGTTGGCTCTTACCCTCGGATGTATGAGTGGGTGGTGCGTCATTTTCCACACTGCCTTCTGGTTGGTTAAGTCGTAGGGCATGTCCAACACATCTAGGTATTCGATTCTTGCAATGGTTGGGGTCATAGCAAGCATGTCTCTCTAAGGGTGCTTTTCTGGATTTCTTAATTTGAATTGAGGCTGGGTCGTCCCCTTCCCTGCACAGTGTCAGTGTTCTCTATGGTCCATCCCATGCAGCGGATGGTTTGGAGTATGCGTTTGAAGTGAGGGGGGTTCCATGTGGGCCTGTTGCGGTAAGGTGTTTAGCAAGGTATGATATTAGTCTGGGTGGGCTATGTGGGTTGGTTAATTTGAGCGCCTGTTCAAAGTTGGTCCTCGCTGCCTTAGACCAGTGTTGTTGCGGGAGGTCTGGGGCAAGGACTTCCTTTATCCAGGTACCCAGGATGCAGTTGGCGTGGCTCTCAAAATATATTAGTCCCATGCCTCCGCTTGAGCATGGGCCAAAGAGTGTTTCCATCCATATGGGTGGATGGGATCCGGGCCACAGCCAGCCCTGGATGAGCGTGCGGATTGAAGTTATGAAGGTGGGTGAGAAGGCGATCATGTGGACAGGGAACCATAGTATTGGGAGGATGAGTGAGTTAGCAACTATTACTCGCCCCGTTAGTCCTGAGGATCTTCCCTTGAGGGAGGTGACGCAGTTGGATACCCGCTGTAATAGATTGTTCTCAATTGTCTCATTGGCATATCCCCCTGTTTCCAGCCATATCCCAAGGTGACGGACAGGGGTGGTGGTGGGAGATGATGCGAAGGGTAGGATGAGTGGGTTTTTCCTTCTTATGGGGTATGAGGTTCTGGTGTTGTAGCCCAGTTGTTAGTGTACTTGCCTAAGAGAATTTTTTTTGTTTTCCTTTTGTTGAGTGATGTGTTGCTCACCATGGAGTATTCCTCTAGGGTGTGTTCCAGCTGTCAGGCATCATTGTTGTTAGCTATGCCTGCCATGAAGTCATCCGCAAAGGCCAGTATCTTGACTGTTGGCTGGCCTTATGCAGTTATGCCCATGAGGCGTGAGTCAGTTATGTGGAGGAGTGGATCAAAACTGAAATTATACAGCAGTGGGATGAGGGGGTCCCCTTGTTTGAGCCCTCTGTGTGGTGTGATCTTGTTAGTTAGGAAGCCAGGGCCGCATACAGCCATGGTTGCAGATTCTGTAAAGAGCATCGCCTAGTTTATGAATCTGGGTGGGTGTTTGAAGGCGTGTAGGCATTCCTTTAAATATGGTCAACTAACGCGGTCATATGTCTTTTCCTGGTCTAAGCAGACCAGAGCTCCAGTTGCTTTGGACTGACATATGTTTGCAACAGGGTGTATGTTGTTCCAGATTGAGCGCCCTGGTATAAACCCAAACTGGTTGGGTGACAGGACGTTAGAGGCTATTGTGCCTAATCTGGCTGCTAAAATTTTTGTTAAAATTTTTGTATCAGTATTAGAAAGTTCGATTGGACGGCAGTTGGCCAGGTCCAATTTGTCACCCTTTTTATACAAGGCTATGACACATGATTCATGGCCACCAGGTAGGAGGCGTGTATTTAGCAAGCACTGGTTCATAGACGCCAATAGGAGGGGGAAATTTGTTGAAAATATTTTTTGTAAAATTTGTAGGGTATCCCATCAGGCCCTGAGCATTACTACGTGGTGCACCGCGGATTGTATCCCAAAGCTCTTCCCGTGTAATTAGATTTAGTATATTGTCATCCAGCAGTGTGCTTTGTATTCTGGCAGTTTGTATAAATTTTGTGATTTTTTGTGGGTCTTTCAGCGTATTGTGGCATAATTTGGTATAATAGCGGTGTACTTCCACCTTGACCTCCTCAAGGTGTTGCCACGGTGCTGTTAGTCTTGAGGACCTGTGTGCACATGGGCTGGTTGCCGCGGGAGTGGAATTTCAGAAGAAATATGTCAAACATGCTTTTCCTTCCTTTATGAACTTACCTTTGTTCAATACTTTAATTCTGTGTTGGTGCTCGAAGATGAGGGTGTTTAGTTGGGTGGATATTTCCACCCATTTGCGTCCCCAGTTGGGGCTATAACTGGATCTCAGGGTGTTTAGCTTGAAGTGGTCCAGTTCCGCCAAGGTACACCTGATTGTGGCTGTGTCAGCGGTGTACTTATGTGATGCGAAATGTCAGGTTTTGTTTATTAGTTCCTTTTTGAAATTTTCCCAGGTTACGATGGGTTCCAAAAGTGAATGGGGCTGTGAATTCTGGGTTCATGGCCTCATGTTTAACCCAGTTTGATATTTTGGGTAATTTTAAATTTTCTGGGTGTAGCTTTCTCCAGGGTGACACCTGTGCGTGGGTTCAGGTTGGTGATAGCTGTACTGAAAACAAGTCGGTGGTCAGAGAAATTGACTTTTTTTGTTGTAAATTTTGAAATTCTTGATCGTTGGGATTACAGAATGGGGATGTGATTGATGCTGCTCATTGATATGAGCGCTCCCTCTCATATGTGGGCTGTGTCATGTGGGGAAGGAGTGGTGATCTGGGGGGAGGGCATCCTGTAGGCCAAGGGATGTCTTCATTGTGCGGAATTCAATGTGCCCTGGTGGGTATCCCCTGGGGTTAGGCCATTGGTTCATGTCAGGGTTATCCCAGCAGTTAAAATCGCCCAACAGGATGATATCTGGTGGGAGGGTGAGTGTTGGAACAGTTTCTAGAAACTGTTTTCTCTCAGCTGTGATGCACGTTGCATAGATGAATGCTATTGAGATTGTTTCCTCTTGGCATGTGATTGTTGCTACCAGGATGCAGCCGTGAAGGTATGATGAGGAGTTTGTAATTTTGAATTTTTTGTTATTTTAGACAATCACCCCACAGTGAGACATCCATACCAATTGTGATAGTGAGACCCTGGCTGACCAGGATCCTTCTTCCCCTTGTAGACAGTGGGTTTCTTGGATGGCCAAGATGTCTACAAGGGGTTTTCACAGGAAGTCCAGCTTTTTGTCTTTGGACGTTTGAGCCCTGGCTCCCGCAATGTTTAGCATCCCTATTGACACTGAGGTGCCCATGGCGCCTCAGGAGTGGTTGGGAGGGTCCTCTGGCCCTAACCCACCGTGGCTCATTTTGGCCATGCTCTGCGTCTGTACTCCAACTCTCTCAGTGACAATGTCAATTCCCTTGATCTGACCCGATTTTTTGCAGGAATTGCAGTTTTTGGAATTTGTGCTATCTTTTCCCACATGTGTCTCTGATGGTTCAATGCGGGGTGCTGATTGGGTTTTGTAATTTTGGGGTTTAAATTTGGAAAATTGTGCACCGCATTTTCGCCCATATTGCAGCTGAATTGTTCCTCAAATTGTGCATGATTGATGTCGCTTGGTGACTCAGTTGAGTTGCTGTAAAGATTTTCACCCTGGCCATATTGTTCTGATTGGTTGGCTCAGTGTATATCTGAATTTTCCTCTTGAATTTTTCTGGGGTCAATGGATGATTTTTCGTTCACTGCTGCCTCAGCTGCTGTTCGCTTGCAGGCTTTTTGTGCCACTTTGCATTGTTTATGTGTAACTGGGTCCACGATGGAGTAAAGTCCATCTTCACCCCAGCGGAATGGGTGGTGGCCGTCGGTATTCTGGCAAAGTTTTCGTTACTTTTGTCCATGGCTTCCTCACAGTAGTCTGCTTCCATTAAGCCCTCCTTCACGGGGCATGCGTTTCCTTGTGTCCCAATGAAACGCAGTGGCTGCATATAGGAGGTGCGCGTTCTGGTGTAACTTGAAATGCGGATGACTGTCCCCCATCTGAAAAGTGAAACTCTGCTGTGTGGGGGATTCTTGATAAGTCATCTTCCACTTTGGGGAATGAGTTGATCATGGCGATGGCTTTGCCTGTGCACAGGGTTAGCATCAGGTGAAATCATTGTAATTTGAGTTGCATAATTTCTCCATAGGCTATGAGCCCTTTGTGGAGCTCCTCCTCAATTACCTTACAAGGAAGGTTGGTAGAAAGCGAGTTGAAGGAGATGAACAAAGTTTTCACTTTTTTCCATCTGGTGCGCGCAGTGCGCACTATTTTTTTGCCCTTGGGAAGGGCAATTTTGATGCAGATTTTTTCTGCGGCATCTGCTTCTTCAGCTGTTTTGAAACCAATATTGATCCAGCTGCGGCCCATGTTGTTGGTGGCGACATATACCGCGTGGGGGAAAAGGGAGGGCTGTGCCTCGCATGTTTTCTCCCAAAGGGTCGGGGACTCATCCCCAAGGAAGAGTTAAAGCCCGTGTTCCACCTTTAAAAGGGGTTGGTTACATTGGATGTACATGTATTGTCTTGTTTTATAGTAAATACCATAAACCTGGATGGTGTCTGAGTTTGTGGTTTCTTGGCGTCTTGGGTTCCTGGTCCCCCTCCAGGGCGTTTCTTGCCCTTGGGTGCACCGTTTTGCGCACCTCTTGATGCGACGCTCGCCCAGGTTGTATTAGGTTTATTATTAAAATCGCCCATCTCTCCTGTGTGATTATCAAAGATTGCTGTTTGAATCAAATCATAGTAACTAAAGTGATTGTTACAGGAAATAAAAGTAAGTGCTCCATATTTATTTATAAGTTTATTTGTTGTTTTGTGGACAACAATCATCATATCGTTAATCCTGATTGCTCAGTGGGTCAAACCCTGTGCAAAATCCGCTGGCGTATATATTGATACCGCCAATTATATAACTCAGATTGTCCAAATATGGGACTATCATTTCTTGTGCTAAACGACTCAAGAAAGGGAGGATGTGTTTGATTTTCTGCTTATCTGATAATTCTTGAATCACTGATTCATAGACATATAAGAATGAATCTATGCTCCCTTCACTGAGGGGAACTTGTCCTTAAGGGGGAGTTTGTAAGGGCTTTGCTCAAGCTCCTTAAGGCGGATCAAAACGCTTGCTAGTTATTTTCCAAATGCAACTATTTTTGGTATACATGATCCCCTGTAGTGAGCACCAGTTTGTAGAATTCCAGCTTTTCTGTGCTCTCTGGTGCTAACGCTTCTGGATCCCACAGATGTTTTGATAAATTTAATAAACTTACACTAATAAAAACTTGGAGTTTTAAGGTTTTTATTAGTAATGCGGGATAAAAATAAAAAGTGATCCCCTTGATATCCAACTGATCCATATTTAAACAGTATTGAGGGTTGGAGGGAATTTACTAGCAAATTTGGTACATCTTATTACCATCCAAATTAGGAAATACAAAAAGCAGCCTATTGAATCTTGGAATAAAAACTTCAATTTGGCTGAAGAATAGCAGGGGAATTACTATTAGTTGAAATGTACTTATGAGGTAACAATTTTATACTTCAGCCAATCACCATTTGCGATATCTTTTGCAATCTGGGGGAACCCACCACGCCTATAAAAGGGGGTGGTCTCCATTTAGGTGCTTTGAAGGACGTGGTTGAGCCAGGGGGAGTACCGCACAATAGATGACCCGCAGTCCATCATGTTGTCATAGTAATCCAACTGCTCAATTTTATGGCTGCTGCCAATTATTATTCAAAATCATGTTATCCCAATTTGTGGGGTTCCACTGAGAATTGACCAGTATCTTTTGGTTGATTATATCATTATTATTATAATTAAAATTACATTCAGGTTAATCTCAAACTCATAAATGGCTGAAAAATCCCCATTTTGGCTGATTTTGACCCAGGACATTCTTCCTTTGCAGCTGAGAGGGCAAATGTCCAACAAGGAGGCTTTAGGTCAGGCGGTGCATTCCAGATACTAAAATGCCTTTAAGTTTTAATCTTGATAGGGCAAAAATGGTAAGTAAAATGTCCACATTGGATAAGCCTGGGGTCACATAAGTTGATCATTCGGCAGCTTCTTGATCCTTACCCTTTTTGGGTTCATCTTAATTTTCTGCCTTAAGTGCTACTTTGAGTATGTGATGCCTGACCTTCATATGGTATGTTACTTTGATGAGACAGGAATTCATTTATGGACATTTTCAGTTTTATCTGGTCCATTTGAGTCCTTTTCTAGGATTGAATAAAGCCGTGCTGACTATCAATTTCCCCAGGTAAATATTGAGGTGTAGATTTAACCCCCCTCTCAAGTCTAGGTGTCAAATGGCTGAGGGAGTTAAAGTTGATATTATTCCCATCATGTACAATATCAGAATATCTGATACTACCAAGGTGTCTGCTGCACTCCAACCTACTATATTTTTTCTCAATTGGGGCGGCATGTACCCATAACGTTACCCCCTCCAGTGCCCTGCAACGCACACCCTTCAGTTGGGCCTCCGCATCATCTAACAAGCCACATTTGTACCTCAGATGTGCAAGCTAAGGGTTGCCATGCCAAAGACCATGTTCTTCCAAGAGCATCTTTTAATAGTTCAGATCTTGATACTATATTTCTGGATGTACTCCATTTCCCCTCACCTCCACTGCTGCCTGACGATGCCTCCATATTGTGAGGGAATGATTTTAAAATCCAGTCATACCATATTCTGGCATTTGCATTTTAATGCAACACATTTTTTGAGCGCCTACCTTGCTAGCACTTGGTGAAGCACCCAGTGTTGTGTAATGATGGACCAATTGGTTATGCCCAACTGTTTATCAGATTAATAGCTGTTGATATAGTAGTGCAGCAATAAATTCTGCTGAACTTGGAGACATTTTCTCCCTCTTGCATCCAACTTTGCTGACCCTCAGTATAAAAAGCCTACCTTAGTTTTCAGTAGAACCCTGCCATGAAATTTAATTAATTTTACTCACTTTGTGCAGGTGTTTTTAACTTAAAAAAAGTATTATTATGATCTTGAGGTTTCACCTTTGTCAGACTTTCCAAACCTGTCCCAGAAAGATGGTGGGGCAGACTTTTTCCCATTACCAGTATTGACACCCCAAGATTGGAAGCTTAGCCTTTTTTAATCAGTCGCTTCCATTTTAACTCCAATTGTTTCCATGTCCTTGTTGCATTTGGGTCATATTTTGAGCTCTGTATAGATTTAGGCCGCTATTGTGACTGCAAATCCTACTGAGAAAAAGGCAACTAATGGATAGACAATATTGATAAAAGGATGTTTTGATACCCTAGTGAGATTTTCTTGGATGTATTAAACTATATAAGGCCGATATGTATTTTTCCTGCTTTATTTTAAAGATATAGGCTAAAAAAAGCCTTTATTGTAGCTTCTATCTAGCTTCTCTTGAGCTTCTTGCAATACTGATAAGAGTATATTTGATTGCAAGAATTACAACCTCATATATCAATTATATATAGTTATTTATATGTTTTTAAGGTCACGTTATATCAGTTATTAAAACATTTAATCATGCCATAAACTAAAGCTAGTCACTTATACCTCATATAAACCCTTTGTAACTGATGGGTTATTTCCAATAAGTGATGAAGGGATGGGTAGGACTAACTAGGTAAAGTCCATAATCAAGTGATCTCTCCTGAGATGAAACCATTTGTCTGCATCCCACCATCCCATGATGAGTTTTGGGACTGAGGGAGTCTGAAGGTCAGTCCTTCAAAGCTAGCCAAAGGTGGACGATTGAGAAAGTAAATAAACAGTTCCACTGGTCACGGAAGAGTGAGTGAGCCCAAATTCTTTAGGGATTTCCAGTATAGGGATTTGTATAAGGTCTTAACCTAACCAGGTCCAGAGGTCCTGAGAGAGAAAACAAACTTCACAAAGAGTCTAAAAGTTAAAAGCGTAAAGTTGTTTTATTGAGTACGTCTTTTGCATCTTAAAAAGTGCTAATAAAATAAGGGATTAAATAAGGGATATAAGGAACAATTAGCGCAAGCCCTGTTGGAACTTAGACCAAATTCGGAAATATTGTCCTAAATCCTTTAGAGGCTAAAGGGAAATAAGTAACAGATAAGGTAAATATAAGATAAGATGAAGTTGGAGATATGGTTAGACAAGGCTGAAATAAGAGATTAATCCCCTCCAGGGTAGAATAACAGTTGAGATGGGGATTATCAGCCTTGAGTATTGACTAGTGGAGCATTAGATATTAATTATCCCAAGTTCTTCAGTCAGGGAATTTATCAATATAAATTGGATTTGACCAATGCTAAATAACTTGAAGCTGATAATAAATTTGGGCCTTAGCCCTGAAAAAGCATTGATGGATAAAATAGTAGTAAATATGAGTTGAGATTGCTTTAAATAATTTAATAAGTTGAAATCCCCTAGTCAAAGCTTTATCCAAGCTATCAAAAATCCCAACAATGAGAAAAATTCTCACCTAATAGCCAATATGATAAATAGCACTGAGGAACAAAAAAGTTTGTTGTATGCCATTTTTTACCTATTTCTATGTATTTTGACATTGGTGATTCCAAATATGAAGTCAGTTTTACTGTGCATGCTCTAGTTTTTATGTAATACTGCTGTACAGAATCATCTTCCCCCCGCTTCATATCAAGCTTGACTTGGTGAAGCACTTTGTAAAGGCTCTGAAAACTTAAAATGAATATTTTAACACATTGTTTCTGTTGTTCTTTGTCTGTCATTTGAAAAGATAAAAGCAGTTGTGTTTGAAGGTCCTCTTTTTGATCCTTTATACATGACAAGGGCTTGTTAGAAATATGGAACAAAAGGAGAGAGTAGCATGGATTTCTTTTGTAGCAGTTATTAACAACTTTCTTGGTAACAAGAAGGCAGAAAAATATGTACTTCTGGTTCAAAGGATGATAGAGGGCATATTGTGATCTAGGATGCAACATGAGTATCAAGATGCACTTCCTGAATAGCCATCTTGGTCAATTTCATGTTACCTTGTCAATGTTAGTGATAGGCAAGGGGAACGCTTCCATAAAGACCTGAAGACTTTGTAAGAGCGTTATCAAGGGTGATGGGACATGTATTTGATAGCAGACTATTGCCAGAGCATCAAATGAGACTGTCTTGAGCAAGTCCACAAATGTAAGAGCTACAAGCGCAAATACTTGCCTGAATGATTTTTGCATGCCCTCTATGTCACATGGCTGCATTTTTTAACTAACATCTTCCATCTGTATATACATATCAATGCTATAGTTAGGAAAATTATATATTTGTATATAATAGTGTTTTATATAATATTTATGCTCACAATTAGTGTTTTTATAACTTTGCATTCCAAAACTGTATGCATAATTGTATGTCGTAGAATGTTTTTGCACTTAAATGACTTAGATTATCACCACAAAGTTGATTAAGACAATATCCCACATTTGTAAGTTGATATAAAGGCTGAAAATTAAAAAAATGTTTATGCAAAAAACTGTTAAAACAAAAAGCAAAAAAACTATATTTTTTATTTAACTGAGGCAAGCTGACCAGGGGGTGGGCATTATTGAAAGAAAGAAGAAAGAAATGACATGAAACCTGAGCAGGATCAACCACATTGAAGAAAGTTTTTCCACCTCAGGATCAGGACTCACATTTTTGATTATGTCATGGGCAAGGTTTTTGTGTTATTAGACCTACTAACTACAAATAGCTTCCTTCAGCTGGCACCAAAAAGCAAAAACTATAGCTTGCAGAAAAAAATTACTTCAGATATGAAATAAGCGCACCCAAATTATTTAAAAACTATTGTTTTATCAATGCAACAAATATTTTTGTTACCCTATGTAATCCTAATAGGGCCCCAGGTTCCTATGACAGGGCCAACAGCAATATGATCAATCATATCAGTCCACACTCTTGACCTTTATAGAATGAGTTCATTGAAAGGGGTTCACAGCTTAAATCTGAGTGTAAATAGATTAAATTATGACATCCTTTTATTTGAGCTTGAACTCATAAGATACTACATAGTTAAATGGAGTTGGAGAAATTTTTAGCCCACCTAATTTGTATAGGGTGTAAGCAAATATGATAAGCTATAGTTTTTGGGATACACGGTTTATTTCAACTTTAACTAAAGCTTAAACTAGGCCTATGGTATAGATCTGTGAGTTTTCTATAAGAATTTGAATTTAGTAGGCCCTTGGAAGGCCCTTTATAGACAATTATTTCCATCATCTAATTCTAATTATTTTGTGGGCTTGAAATTGCTGGGTATTTGGATGCTCACTTATGTTTGGGTTCTCTTTATCTTATCCCACTTCAAAACCTTCAATATTGATGAAACAATAAAGGGGGTGAAATTTTTGATCAAGGTAAGTAGATTGGTTCTGATTCATCAACACAATGAGACACTTATTTATTAATACAATGTGATCATCAGATATGACCTGTACCATACCACCCTTAAGCTTCGTTTAAGGTATAATTAGTTTTTAATGACTCACTGTTCCACAAACCTAACTTTATTAACTTGTATTGCAGGTGTCCTCACTTTTAAATGACACAAATAGTAAAAACAATAATGGTTTACTCTATAAGTTCCATCAGAACCCATAAGGTTATAGAAGGTAGTAGTGTAGATGAGCTGGAATTGGATTTGACAAGATTATGTAGCTCAGAACAACCATTGTAGTGATCCTTATAAAATTTTAAAGCTTTCTAATGGTTTGATAACTTGTGGGTAAACATTTGGTGCTGGCTCAGATGATATAGTCTCAGTTATTATAATAAGAAAAAAAACTTTATGGTAATGGTACAAGGTTACTTTTAATTTGGTAAAGAAAAATCATACCTTTATCAGCGGTTTATGGGGGTCAATAGGATCTGAAGGTTGGAATGAAATTTGTTTACATATACCCTTAAGTGCCTATGACAGTAAGTTAACATGAAATTCATGGGATTTTCTAAAGTTTATATGAAACAATCTGTACATGGCTACGCGTTGCTGTGGCCCAGTCTTGCTAAATGGAAAAAGAGAAAGCGTATATTACTAATAGTTGAGTTACCTGGATTTACTTGGGTTAATTTAGAGCTCACACTGACAGTCTAAAGGCTGTGCCAGCACTATGCTTGAGCAGTTATCAAAGCTCTGATAAATATTATGTTATCTGCTTAAAACTCCAACATTTATTTTTGTATAGTTTGGGTGAGCAATTTGATGAATTATGTGATAATATTCACCAATTTTCACCCACTCTCCCAAATAAAATGAACCTATAAGACTTGATAGTCTCAAATATCAGTTAGTCAGTATTTCAGTGAATGTTTTATTGTAGATAATTAAAGTATATCCATTAAAACTATCAAGTATTCAGTAATCATTTGAGCCAATAATGTACCCAAATTTAGATCAAAAGAGTGATAAATTATAAACTGAGGATTTCTAATCATGGATAAACCACTAAACCAATTATCTAAAACCAATTAACCTACTATCTCAGCAAATCACAACGGCTTTATAAAACCAAATTAATTTAATTGAGACAACCAAAAGCTACTGACAATTTACCAAAACTAACTACCTTTAAAAATAACCAATCACTAACCACTTACTTAAACCATTATTGAGGAACTAGGAAATTCTGCTGTATTTCCCAATAGGAGGCTGGTGGCGTAGCGTAACTCTCAGGGTTTTGGGTTCATTGATTCAGCAATCATCTTTGGTCATCCTTGGTTTTTTTACTAAAGACGCCTAGGGAAAGATACCTCCTAAAATTAAGAGATATTAAACTCAACAAAGAGTTAAACTTTACAATCTGATGAATTATTATGATAAGAACTGAGGGTATTTATACTTTTTCTAGGGATATTTCAGAGCCTAGAATGTTTAGGAGAATTAACTGAACTTAATATAAAAAGCCAATAATTATAGAACGGGAATTACTATTCTAATGAATATTAAGAAAAAAATAACCCGTATGACATTCCACCTATTTGTTTTTATATTGGTAAAGTTTGAGACAGTTGCCATTAAAGGTTGACTGGCAAGGAACTCCATAAAACGTTTTAGGGTGTAGATTCCATAGTGGAGTACTTTAGTAACCTAAACGGCCCTTTGAGATGTGGGTGAGTTTACTTGGAGCGGGAGTTCATAAGTTCTTTTCAATATAGGAGGACTAAGTCTCCTACTGTAAACCCTGGAGGATTTGAAGGTGGTTGTCACAGTTGGTCTTCAATTGTGGGCATGATCTTGTACCGGTTTCACCATGTTAAACTGTTTTAGGTGGCGAGTTGATATGGAATGGTTGCTGAATTGCCTAGTTAATGGGTTGGGCTGGAATTTCATACTAAACAGTAGTTCATATGGCATACGCTTGGTAGTTTTTGGATTTTGGTTTGGTATGCCTAAAGTATGGCGGGTAAGCACTTGGGCATTTCTCAGGGTTGTCTGTAAAGCTCCGTTTCAATGGCATGCATCAGTGTTTAATTCATTCTTTCAGTTATTCTATTACACTGAGGGTTGTATGCTGTTTTCATTGAGTTCTGAGTGCTTACCAGGGCCATCATTCCCTCAATTTATTTATTTTTATAGTCTAATCCCCGGTCAGTCAGATTAAGGTGAGGTGGTCCATAGATAGTAAATGTATTTTTTTATAGAAATTGGGCTGTGGTGGTTGTATCCGCTTGTGAAACTGCTTTGGTGACATGTCAACGGTTATAGTATTCAGTGGCTACTAGAATACACTTTGATCAATCAGTGGCAACCTTAGAGGTCCCATAAAGTAGAGGCTCCACATCCCAGATAGTCAAGGTGTTACTATAGGGTTCAGGGGTTTCTGGGCACTTGTCATCTTAGCAAAAACTTGGTAGGCATGGCATTTGGATAAATAGTTACTGATTTTGGTATAGGCATTTGGCCACCAGTATACAGCAAAGAGTCTCAACCAAGTGGTTTGTACTCCAAGATGTCTGGCATCATCATGGGCCTCCTTCATCTGCTGCATACGTTGATTTCTTGAAACTGTCTGTGCCGCTAATCCTTTGGTGCATACATTCAGGTGCTCTTTAAATATTAGAACTTGTAACTAACGTTTCTTAATATATATCCTGAATATCACTTGGCACTTCAAAATCTTCTAGAAATTTCCATATCTGCAGGAGCTCAGTTTTGATATTAATCTCCTAAGTGTAAAATTGATGGTCCATTGGTTTATTGTGAATCCACGATAACCCATCTACTACCACATTAAAACATCCAGGGAGGTGCATGAATTTTAAACTTAAGTCCCATTAGCTCAGATCTCCTGCGTACTCAACGTCCATTTGGGATAGGATTATATAGCAGGAACTTACTGCAGAGTTATCAGTGAATACAGTGAACCACTGGTCCAACAGATATAACAATTTTTACAACGAGAAAAACACCACCGCCAGTAGCTCTTTCTCATATGTTGAGTAGTTTAATCCGCTGAGGCAAATTTCTTGGTGATGAATTTTCAGGTAGGTACTTACTTCCTCATAACTGTGTAAGAACTGCCTTAATGGCGAAATCACTGGCATCTGTGGACACCTGGAATTCTTCAAGAAAGAAGGGTAAGATTAGGATGTGAGCATGAATAAATGCATTTCCCAGGCTGATAAAACTCTGTGGACAGCATCGCTGAAGTCCCAAGGGGTTCCCTTCTTCTATAGTCATACAATAGGGCAGCTACCTTGCTGAAGTTTAGAATAAAAGCCTGATAAAAGTTGACAGTTCCCAAAGAGCTCAGGAGTCAGCTGCATTGTTTGGGATGGGTAATGTATAAATGGCTTTGACTTTAAAGGGTTAGTGCTTTTTACTTCTGGTGAGATAGTGTGCCTCAGCAGCTTCAGCTCTTTAGTGCAGAGTATCAGCTTTGATTCAAAAATGCCAAGGTGTGCTTCCTTAATCAGATGAAGTACCACTCTTAGGTCCTAAAGTTAAGATTTAAATCAATGGAATAGATGGTGATATCATCAAGATTGACAGTGACACACCAATTTGCTTATCCATGGAATAACTCATCTATAACCGTTTGGAAGGTTCTAGGAGCTCCAGTAAGTCCAAAGGGCATTTGAGTGTATCCAAATTGTCCAAAAATTGGTGGCAAATGCCGATTCTGGAATAGATTCTTCCTCCATTGCCAGTTGATAATATCCAGAGAACAAATCAATATAGTGAAGTACTGTGCACCTCCCATGGTATTGAAGATGTAAGTTATCAGCAGCATTGGGTATGCATTTTTCTTTGTTACTTTGTTTAAAAGAATGTAGTCAACACACAAGCGGAGTTTTTCATTTTTTTGGTGACAACTACAACAGGGAACACCCATGGTGATTTTGAAGGGAGAATAAATTCACTGAATAGCCTTTTCTTTATCTCTACTTCAAAAAATTTTCATTGAGCTTACGGCAGGTGATAGGGTCATCTGGCAATGGGTTTTAGCATCACCAACTTCAATCTGGTGTGAACCCAAGGTTGAGAGGGGAACGTCATTACCATTGTGGCAGAAAAGCATCTCAAATTGTCTGAGTAACTGTGAAAAATTTCGCATTTTGCTGATCCTTCTTGTGGGTTAGGGTGTTATTTTTCTGTTAACTCATTACACCAGTAGGTAGAAAGCTTGCGGGTTATCAGATAGGCTCTGTGGGTTGATATATGTAATGGAAAGGGGCTTCATTCATTTTTCTGTCTGCATAAACCATTTAATTTTGACATAAAGTTGGCAAGTATTCCAAACTCCTTTAGGGCCTGTCAGGAAAGCAACTACTGGAAGTGGTTGTGATGAAAACTACTGCATCGATATAGTGGATATTACCTGCTATATCCACAGGGAGTTCAATTACTTTATCACAATAATCTTGTTGAGTTCCCCCAGCCATCAGGGAAACCATATCGCTCTGAAGGATGTCCTCATATCTGATATCCAGAAGAAATTTCTTTGTCACATTATTTTCTGAAGAACCTGTATTAAGGAGGATGGTCACAAATATCCAAAGAGGGACCCATGGTGTGGGGTGCTCCTGTATCAGTGAGTAGGGATTCCTGCTTTGGGCCTCCATTTTGATGCTGGGTTAGACCACTGGTTTGATGAAGGTCTTGCCGTAGTTATGGTCTGTACTTGCACAAGTCCCCAAAGGGTACTTGGATAATTGTTTCCTCTAAAATCTTTGTAGCTGAGACCCCTTTAGGTCAGTATGACACTGTGTTAGGAACTGGCATCATAGATTGTTGTGGTACTCGAAATTTTGTGGCAGTTGTTTTCTTCACTACTGGATGGGTTTCTGTAGGGACAACTGCTGGATTACTTGGTTAGTGTTAGGGCTGCAGTTTTTTCATAACCTCCTTGGCAAATTCAGGTAATTGGAGAGTGGTATCATTTTGTTTTCTTATGGGTTCATCATATTCTTTCATGGATACTCCATGTATTCATTTGCTTTTTTCTACTCTGAGTTCAAAAGGTCATCAATTCTCATTTTTTTAGTTAGGTCATATTTATTGTGGCTGGTTAATTCTTATTGTTTCTGTTTATCAGCATCATATATTTCTGCCAGCAGGAGTTGTTGGGATTGCTCTGTTTCAAGATTTGATGATGAGTACTCAATCTGTTGGGGGGCTAAGACTGTTCTGGCGGTGGCCCAACTTAGGGGTACTGGTAAGGTATAGTCCTCATCCCATAGTAGTCATTTGGTGGTGGAGTTGTATAGAGATATGGATATGGTGGATAGGGTCACTCTGGTGCTCCCCCATAAAGCATCGGTGGCGGATTAGGGTACTGATAGGGTACAGACTGGGTAAAATTTGTCTGCTCAGGAGCTGGAGGTACATTGTGATTTCTTTGACTAACTCTGGAAGGACACCTTCCATCTAAATGGACTACTTTAAACCACCAGAAGAGGTTTCTGCACTGTCTAAATGTGCCCAGGCTCATAACAACATTGGCAGTGTTGGTTGTTTTTTGGGGACCATCCTTGTACTAGCATAGTGAGCTATTGTAATTGCTCTGAGAGTGCATTCATCTGCATGGTAAACTCAGAGGGAGGGCTGATATGCTGGAACTTTGTGGTAGCCTCACCCTCAGGTTCTTCCTCCTCTAGATCCAGCCTTCTAGTGTTTAGTTTTTAGGTTGGCAGCTGGCTAGGCAAGCATGTTGGCAGCAGACTTCAATAGTATAGTCAGCACATGAAGGTTGGGCAACAAGGACAGTTTTTAAGTATAGTTCTTCTAAGGCATCAATTAACTATTCCCAATAATTTTTTCCCATATCATAATAGTGTTGGGTACTGTACTGGTGTCATTGTCTAAGTAGATCTTCAAATTTGTCCAGGAAATGGTTGATGATTTCATAATCCTTCAGGCACATGCGCTGGAACTTCTCTTGTAGTTCTTTTAGTTGGACAAATTGATTGTTACATTTTGACTTGAGTTTTTGGATTTTCAAATCCTGAGTCAAAACGCTATTTTTGGTTTTTTAGGTTTATGTGGGGCTCAGCACAGGGCTGTGCCCCTCCTGAGCTATTCTTCATGCCCTTGGGGCCTAAAGAATAGTGCAGAGGGGCTCCCCAGAAGGGCGACCTTAAAAGATCAGTCCTGCGCAATTCTAAACTCAGTTCGGAATTCTCTTCTTAATTTCCTGCCTACTAATGGGTCTCTCTAGTGGCCGCTGGGCTGCCCTTGCCTTACCTGTTATCCCACAGAAAACATTGTTTTTGTGCCTTAAAAAAGATGTTTGGTTTTCAGAGTCAATTGCCAATACAATTATGGATTTTTTTCTATGTGTGGTTTGTAGTGCCATTGTACTATCAAGATTAAATTCATATATGTGTTTATTTAAAAAATAACTAAAACAAGGCTAATTTCAGGGTCAAATTCTTATTTACCTGTGTCACCTTTTCTTGTTTTCAAAATTCCCTAAATCCAAGGTTGAATTGATGAGTATGAATAAAAACACTTACTTGAGGGAACCTCATATCATACAATCTTTTGCCGTCCATCCACCAATCCTAAGGCAAGATGAAGGCTGAAAACTAGGACGTTTTCTTCGTTAAAGTAGTTGTGTGATGGATACCCAAAACTTGGCACAGGCGTACTCCTGCTATTCACCCCAGGTGTCATATGGGAGATTGACACTGCGCCACCTCCTTGCCACACCTGTTAGAAGGCTGGGCACCTTGCAGAGTTGTTGTCAGTCCTCACATCATAGTCATCACCCCAGAAGTTATAGGCTTCTAATCATTCATCTATTGGACCATCTTGAAATTTCTCTGGGTTTGCCTTGTGTAGAGTCTCATTGATGTCAGCGTTGCGGCCTGGCTCTGGAAGGCATATGCAGGTTCCCCATCTGGATTATCAATGTATTGGAAAACTAGGGGGATCTGCTGTATTCCCCTGATGGGTGGCTGGTGGTGTAGTGTAAATCTCAGGGTTTTCAGGATCAATGATTTGGTGGTCATCTTTGGTCATCCTGGGTATCATAAAAAAATTTCATTGAAAGGTATCTCTTAAAACTTAAAGATGATAAACTCAACAGATAGTTAAACTCTATAATCTGATGATTTGTTGTGATGATAACTAAGGGTATTTATACCTGTTTATAGAGATATTTCAGAGCCTAGAATGTTCTAGGAGAATAACTAAACTCAAATAAAAAATGAATATTATAGAATGGGGAATTACTATTCTAATGAAATTATGGAATTTTTAACCAGTTTGACACCAGTAGAATTATTCAACCTAAAACCATCAATTGCTTTTTAAAACCATTGAAACTATTAATTCAACTGAATACTAAACTGCTCAGTAATAACAATATAGCGAATGCCATTAAAAACATCTAGGGTTTTTACTTGTTACCTATAAACCTTTTATTTTAGTACTAGAAGGATTTAAAATAAAGAACTTTTTGGGGGCATGCGCAAAACAACTCATTAAAGTTTGATTGTAATTGGATGGATAGTATATGAACGCATAGAACACAAAATGCAAACATTTATTTTTATATATTATAGATCTTTTAGCTTTTGGTAGCTAATGATTTTTTGAGTGGGTATAAGAAAGGTTTAGCCTTTGATTCTAGAGATAACCTTTCTTTACTAAGCAACTTAACCTTAACTATATATGTTTAATAATAAAGAACTGTGTGGATAAACTTTTAAGCCATCCATACTTTTTTATGGGGGAGGTTGATTTTTCAAGAATAGCAATAATCTATCATCAATCAACTCAAACGTTTAAATTTGTATCACCAGTTAAAGGGGTAACTTTACAGCTGATTTTGAAACGGATGCTTTGGTAACCTACACCAAAATAAAAAGGTGGTACATATCTATACACATTTGTTTTAACCTTCCCGTTAAGGTAGACTTGATGCTATATAATTTATATGTGTGATTACTTAGAGCAAAGAGGTGCAAGTGAATATTGTAGTTGAAAACTGTAAGGAAGTGAATATTTAAATCTAAGGTTTGGAACTTGATTTAATAGTAAGCAAGATAAAGGTGGTGAGCCATTATGGATCAAACTTAGCGTTTGTCAGACAATAAAAAGTCCAATATTGTAAGAAAAGTGTTTCAGCTCAGAATTCAGACAAAATTGGCCAAAAGTCCCTGATTAATTCTCAATGGAACCCCCTGAATTGAGGTAACAATTCTATTATCACTCAGGCAAATAACCCACATTTGGGCAGTTGGATTGCTCCAAATTAGCTAAATCTGGGGATCCCTTCTGAGGTTCCTCCCCTTCATACTGCACAATTAATACAACAAACACCATGGAGACTGGCCCCTCTTATAGGGTTGGAGGGGGTCTCGCCAGGTGCAAAAATTTGTCCATCAAATGATTTGGCAATTACATCAAAACCTTACCTCATGAATCAATACTAAATATCAACGATTTACTGTCTTTAGGTGTAAGGCAAGTTTCAACCAATCCAATAGATCAAATCTCAATATTTCCTAATTTAGATTTTACTAAGCAATCTGAACACCAAGCCTCAACATCTTAGATATTAGTTATTGATTAATTTTTTAGTACTAGTGGTGCCCAACCCAAAAGGGGGAGCCACCACGCATCTTAGCTATCAACTTATTAAGAAGTTTGTTTCTTATCTCCTGTGCTGACTAATAAACATATAAAAACGCCAACTTGCTTGCTTTTTTGTGTTTATTTATTTTTATTAGTATTAGTGGTTTCACTCCCCTATTAGTTGGATTTTAGGAAAAAAGCACCAGCGAGCATCTCCCCAGCCAAAAATCCAATAAGTGGTGCTCACTACAGGGGACCCTGTATACCACCAAAATTCTGTTAACATAACAAATGACAACTAACTTGTAACCAAGGTTAGCTGCGTTGGAGCAACAACTAACCAGTTTTTTGTCTCACCTCAGAAAAGCTTGAGAAGCACTCATTGCAAGGCCCTTAGGGGCCTCCCCTGGTATCCATAAACACCCTTTCAGGGATAAGTTTACCCCATGTGAGGGAAGTGTTTATTCTTTCCTCTTTATGTATAAAGTTGCTATGGAAGGGGCAACGAACCACCTTAAAATAAAGTACCTCCTTCCCTGCTTAAGTCATGGTACTCAATAGATAGTGTTTTCGCACATGGTCATCCTCAGCATCTGGGCGGAGATAAAGAAAGCACTCACTGAGGAATTCGTCTCCTTACAAAGTTTGAACAGGCAAAAACAGGCCTTTATGTGCCTTGGCCTGAAACAAGGAGAATCAATTGCCTCTTTTGCCAAATAATTTTACATTAAAGCTCAACCCTTATTGTTTGCAAAAATTCTATCCCTAGACGATGCTATTGTGGCTATCTTGGCGTCCCATCCCTCCTTGCCAATGCACCTCACTTCTTTAAAGCGTTCATTTGAAAGTGTACGAGATATCTAGGAAGCTTTACTATAGGTGGCTGGTATTTATATACTTGACCCTATGCAAGGGTCTCTGAGCCAAGAATCTAAGCTGACCAATTTAGCCTTTACTACAGCTGCTTCCCTCTGGAAACCTGCTCCTATGGAATTGGCATCACACACTGCTTCTTCTTCCCATAACGATAATCAGATGGTAATTGCTGTGATGGGGCAGTGCTCCCTTTTGTCTTCAGCTCCAAAACCCAGTTGAGAAGCAGTAGTTCCTTTACCTTGCCCATCTTTTTCTCCATAGTAGCCTTCTCAAGTAGTTCAAAAGCCTGCTCCTAAGTCTAAACCCCTTTCTCAGGTGCTAATCGCCCCCATCAACAATGGGTTAAATGACCAGTCACAAAAGCCAAACTTTTTTTACAAAAACACAGCCACTGAATGACCTAAAGCTGGCATAAAAAAAGCATCCCCCTCCACGACGCTATCTTCCTCAACCTCTCATCCAGCTAACTCTAGTCTGGACTCTGTTCCCACGAGGCAGCACAAACCTCTACTTTGGAGATCAAAAATCAAGCTGTGAAATTTTTAACGCCTCCCCCAAACGCTAATAAGGTGGAGGAGCCATTCCAGGACCTATCATGCCCTAAGGGAAGTTCTGAACTTACTTCACCCCCTATGGCCTCCCTAACCTGCATCAATAATCCCTCTGATGATGAATCTGGAGGGGGTGGCAAAGATAGGGGTCACTATGACTCAGGAGCTCCATATGAATTGAAGATACCTGACAGGTTGAGCCCTGATAGAGTAGATTGGGCTAGGATCCCACGCCAAACTTATCTTAATTAAGTGTTGAGGGGTTTTGAGGTCATAGACACTGCCAGTGATGCTGACCAGTTTATTGCCACCTTAATCCGCCTAAACCAGTGTGTTCATACCCTGCAGTCTATCCAGGAGAAATATCCTGAGACAGCCGAATGACTTGCCTCTACTCTCCAACTAAAGGCGGTCCTCGCTCTTTCCCCCAAATTGGATGGAACCTTGACCAAAGTAGAGGTCGTTGTCAATGGAGTGCAGGCTAAGGCTATCCTTGACACTAGGTCCCTGGTGAATATGGTGTCAACAAACTCATTAAAAAAATAAGCAGGCCCCTGAACTCAACTACACCCAGGAGTTTGGAAGTGCTGGTCCTGACAACACCTGAACTATTGAGCTTATCTTCTCTGCCCATTTGTTTTGGGAAGCTCATCTTGTCAGCCCCAGTGGTGGCCTTGTCCATTAATACATATGATCTACTCAATGGTACCCAGTTCATGCTCAAATATAAAGGTATTAACTTGAAGCAGGTTTATTTCTCCCTGCTTAACTACTAGTTCCCCTGATTTTGACCAATGAGGAGCTTAATAAAAAAGAACACGCTTGCGCCGTTGAGTATCCCTCTTTGGCCTTACTGTTACACTATACAACGGCGGAGCGGAATACAAAAAAGCTGATTAAATCAGTGGATGCCTTAGAATGTATCCCTTTCTATGCTTCTGATGAGATGGTTATTATGGCTGGTGAACAAAGGGTAGTTGACACGAAGATTACCTTACAAATCTCACACAACTGCTTTATGCACCTAATTAGTATTGATGGAGTTAGCCCTTTGGAACCCAGAGTTTTTCCAGGTGTGTTAGACCCTGCCTATCAACGACCTATCAACCTTCTTCTAGGAATTTCACCAATAAGGATATGGTTGTAAAAAAGCATCAGGAGATCGGAAGAGGCAAGCTAATTCCCCTTGAGAAAAAAGCAAGTTCACTGTATTAGATCTATGGCAGGTATAGGTTTAGCCGCTGACCAGTCAATATGTACCCTACCTTCCGTTCATATCTTCAATGAACTAATCCCAGATGATCTGAAAAAAGTCCACGCCCTTCTTGAGGCCTATAATTACATTTTCTCTAAGTCTGACACTGACTATGAGCACATGAAGGGAAGGACTCATACCATTGATGTTGGTGATTCTCAGCCTATCCACTCCAAACCCTACCACAAATCAAATTGTTTAAAAGCAACAGATGCGGATGGAGCACAAACAGCTGCTGGAATCTGGGTTGTTGGTGCTTCACAAAGCCCTTAGTCATCCCCACTCCTATTGATAAAGAAGAAAAATGGAGGTCATTGGGTAGCCATGAACTACTGTAAGCTGAAAAACCTCACCAAGAAGGACAGCTACCCTATTACCCAGATTGATGATGCTCTTTCCCAACTCTCTGTGTCTAAATTCTTCTCCGCCATGGACTTGGCTAGCGGGTATTGGCAAATGGACCTTTCTCCACAGGATCAGGAGAAGTGCACCCTTATCTGCAGTGAGGGTTTGTTCCAACCCACTCGGCTACCTCAGCGGTTGTATAATGCGCCTGATAATTTTCAGCAGGCGATAGATCACATTCTCCAAGACCTTAAGCTGAGCTGTGTGATTGTCTACCTCGATGACATCACATTCTTCTAATAATTTCAACAAGCATCTCACGCATCTAAAGGAGGTGTTTCAATGCTTGAGAGCATCCAACATCAAACAAAAAGCCTCCAAGTGTACTTTCTTCCAGGAGAAGCTGGATTTTCTTGGGCACGCCATCTCTCAAGTTGGGATACAACCACTAAAGGTAAGGTTGAAGTAATATCCAAGATGCCAACGCCCAAAACTCTTCTCAACATCCAAATAAACTTGGGCATAATGAGGTAATACCATCAATTTACCCCAAAATTTGCCCAACTCAGCAAGCCTTTTGTCCACCTCCTGGCTAAGAACACCCCCTTCTATTGGGGTTCTGAACAAAAGGGCACATTTAAGACCTTGAAGGAGCAATTGCAAAAAGGCCAATAATCCGCCGCCTTACTATGACAATCCCTTCATGTTGTTCACGGAAGCCTATGATTATGCTGTTGGAGCTACATTAGCTCATTTGGATGAAAATATGGTCAATAATCCCAAGTCTTATCTTAGTAAAATGTTTCAAAGGCTGAGAGTAATTATAGCATCACTGAGAAGGAGTGCCTGGCTGTCCTGCTCGCTGTTAAACACTACTACCCTTTCCTATATGGGATATCATTTAAAGTGATTACTGATCACGCCTCATTGAAGTGGTTATAGAATATGAAAGATCCTACTGGGAGGTTGGCTTTCTGGGCTCTTGAGCTCCAGAATTACAATATGACCATCGAGCATTGAGCAGGTACATGTCATAAAAATGTTGATGGGTTAACATGTCTGCCTGTCCTTCACCTTGACAATAGCCAAGCTGAGAGGTTGCATGACCTCCTAATGACTCCTGACGCATGGGCTGATTCTGATGAGCCCATACAAAAGATGTTAGTATGACATTCCTGCAGCACAAAAGTGGAGAATGGGAAGTTATATAAGAGAATAGGGGTGAATTGAGTGCCCTATCTCAGACCATCATATTGGTTACCCATGATTTTGGAGTCCCATACCCTTCTAGGGCACAGTGGATTATGCAAAACCTATGAGCGGGTTAAAGAGCGATATTACTGGGAGGGCATCATGGAGATAATAACTGAAGTCTTGGATGCATGTTTGACCTGCAAGGAGCAATCCAGCTGCATGACCAGGTACCAGTATCAACCCACTACACCTCAACAACCCTTTCACACCATAAATCTAGATGTGGTAGGCCATCTACCTCAGACTACCTGTGGAAATTGTTATATTTTGGTCAGTAATGATCATTTTAATAAATGGGTTGAGGTTGTAGCTCTTCCCGCTCAAACTGCCAAGGCCACTTTCCTTCACCAATATATATTTGCTCACTATGGCTGCCCTCAGGTCCTGCTCTGTGATGATGGAAAAAAAATTACCTCCTGAGTGGTGAAGATCCTCGCCACCTCCATGAAAATGCAACAGCTTTTCTCAGCCCCCTATAACCCACCCACCAATGGTACTGTGAAAAGAGTTAATGGAACCCTGGTCTCAATTTTATAAAAAATGGCCACTTCCAACCCTCTTCACTGGGATTTTTACTTAAATGGTGAGCTCATGGCTTGCTGTATCAGCTATCACTGGATTCTTAAAATGTCACCTTTATGAGTGTTATATGGTTGAGTACCTTGGGTGCCAGCATTACTAGCCAAAGATATCTTCTCTGATAAGACTGATCCTGAGCAAGGTATGAAGAAGTTAGCCTAGCATATCATCAGTTGCAATCAGAGGTGATGACCAACTTGGCAGACAGTCACCAAAGAGGGACAAGTCATTGATGAGCTCTGGGACCTACTACCTTCACAAGTATCAGAATTGGTGCTATACTACTATTGTAAATTTCGTGAGAAATTCTATAAGCAGGCGCGATGAAGGCTACAAAATTATTAGTTCTATGGCTCTAGCGAAGATCAACACAATTGTAACAAAATTATTAGTTCCGTTGCTATAGTTGGTTCCAATAGGAAATAAAGAATCCTGTAAGCTAATAGACCAAAATTAAACTATGCAAGATGAGAATTTAGGTACTTTCATAATTAAAGACTAGAGATATTTATAGGGAAAATGTAGTGGTTCTTTGCGAGGATTTCCTTGATCCACCTAAGGTAAGATCTTTCCTACCAGAGGACTGATAATGTTGATTATCATTATTATTTATAATAATCGTGATGATCATATCTAATAGAATTCTAGTTAGATGTGATCGACCTTCTTAATAAGGCCTAGCCCCTTTGAAATGATTAGTCATTTTGAATTGCTTGGCCATCTTGAATTACTGAGTTTCTTTGAGTTGATTAAATTTAGGAGGTTGATAACTCTGAAGAGTCTTTCTTTGGTCAAATTGAGAATCAGAATTATTAGGTTTAGTTTTCTCCATCTTATTAGGCCAAGATATCGAATCTCAATCTAGAGTATTTTTGGTCATCCTAGTTGTATCTCTAACAATGCCCTCCTCAAGATCTTGTCTAGGAGGCACATACTTGTGAAGAAACCTACTATGCCTTTATTGATAACAGTACCAGTATCAATAGAGGCAATGGATTACTCAACACCCTGACAATAGATAATACAGTAAGGACCAGCCCATAAGGGGTCCAGTTTATGAATTCTTCCTCCCAGACTATGATGGTAGAAGAGTACAAGGTCTCCAACTTGATATTCTGGTAGCGTAGGTCTACTAGCGTTGGTTTGGGTTCCTTCCTTCAAGATGGTAGCAGCAAGGGAACTTGAAGCTAATGCTTGTAAATGGATTATTTCATCATCCAGTCTCCTCATTGCTAAATCAGTGGTTTGCAGGGTAGCCTCTTCAAGTATAGTTTGTACACTTAAATGGAGGATAGGTTCCCGACCATATAAAGCTTTAAATGGAGACATTCCAATAATGTGATGGTAGCTAACTCTATAGGCTAACATCGCACTGGGTAATTAAAGGTTCCACCTACTAGGATCATTGGAAGCCATCCTTCAAAGAATGGTTATGAGGGTACCATTGGCTTGTTTGACATCACCATTAGTGGAAGGATTATATGGGGATGTGAATGACTGGTAAGTACCCATTAATTTGGTAAGCTCAGCTACCACCTGAGATATGAAATTGGTCCCATTATCTGATAACAGGACTTTTGGCTGCCATGCCTGGTGAAAACTTGTTTAAAAAGGAAAGACGCCATAGCCTTGGCGGTGACTGTGGAAACGAGATAGCTTCAATCCATTTACAGAATTGATTAAAAGCTAATATATTAAATCAATGTCCATAGGTGGCCATAGGGAGAGGGCCCACCACATCAATACTCATAGTAGAGAATGGTTCAGAAGGTCCTATAATTTGGTGTTGAAACATCAGATTTCCTCCACGTTGTTGTTGGCATTTAAGGCATGACTCTAGCACATCATGTACAGATTCCAGCATGTTATCCCAGTAACAATAATTCTTCAACCATTTTAGGGTCTTAGCGACAGCTCCATGACCTACAGTTTGGTGGGCCTCCATGATAGTGTTAGTCCTTGCAGAAGGCTGAATAAAGGGCAATCACTTAGATTTTGACTTTTTGTATAGTGAATCTTCTTTGACCTAAGTGTCTTCAGTTGAGGATTGTAACTTTGAGATAACATCCTTAGATTCATGGAACCAGAGCTCAGGTCTACCAATCAGGTCATAAATGCGATCCTCCTCTTCAGAGAATAACATTAAGATAGGCAATTGAGAAAGACCATCAGCGTTTTGATGTATAGCCCCATCGCGATGTTGAATGGTAAAATTGTAATTTTGGAGCTTTAACACCCATCTGGCTAAGCGCCCATCAGGATTTTTCATTTGTTGCAACCACTTCAGGGAATCTTGATCCGCACAATAGTGAAATGCTTGCCATATAGATAGGGGCGGAAGTGCTTGATAGTGGTCAAAACAGCAAGGCATTCGCTCTCAGTAACACTATAATTGTGTTCAGCCTGAGACAGGGTTTTACTATAGTATGTGATGGGGTGATCGACCAGATTGGTATCATGTTGAGCCAGAATGGCTCCAATAGCAATATCACTGGCGCCAGTAAATATAATAAAGGGTTTGGAAAAGTCAGTATGTGATAAGATAGGTGCACTCATTAGGGCTTGGCGCAACAGATTGAAGGATTGTTGCTGGGAGTCTCCCCATACAAAAGGAACTTCTTTATGCAATAAATAAACTAAAGGCTCTGCAATTTCCACAAAATGGGGGATGAATTGTCAGTAATAACTGACCATTCCTAAAAATACTTGGATATCATGCAAGCTTTTAGGAACAGGCATGTCCAAAATAGCTTGTACCTTATAAGATAAGGGTAAAGTACCATTGCAATTAACCTTATGCCCTAAAAACTCCATCTCAGTCTTAAAAAAAGCACACTTCGATGGTCTAAGCTTAAGAGAAGCACGATGTAGTTGGCCAAAAACTTCCTTCAAATGAGCAAAATGCTCATTAAAGGTGCGTGAAAAAACAGTAACATCATCTAGATAAACTAAAACACACATAAGCTTTAAATCCCCAAATAAGCCATCCATGGCTTGTTGAAATGTACCAGGGGCATTTCAAAGCCCCTGTGGCATATGAGTAGGCTCAAATAGCCCCTCACTAGAGATCAAAGCACATTTTTGACGGTCTTCTGGGGAAAGATCAATTTGTCAATAACTGCTTGCAAGGTCTATAGCTGAGAAATATTAGGACCCAGACAATAGCCTCAAGGAATTGTCTATACAAGGAAGAGGATAAGAATCCTTCTGAGTAGCAGCATTAAGTCAACGATAGTCCATAACTACTTGGTGTCCCCCATCTTTCTTCCAGATGAGTAGTAGAGGGAAAGCCCAGGGACTTTTAGAAGGCATTAATAGTCCAGCATCAAGAAGTTGCTTCAGCTCCACTGAGACCTGAGCCTCCTCAACTTTGGATTTGTGATATGGTTGAGCTCAGATAGGGGAGTATCCCCAGTTTTCACCTGATGCTGTACATCTTTCATTAGGCCAAAATCTCCAGAACCTTGAGCAAAGATATCTGCATATTCTTCAATTAGAGCCTCAGCCTCCAGCTGTTGTTCTGAAGTGAGTGAATCCCCAAATTTGATGTCAATTCTGGCAATGATAGGGGGATCTTACAGTCTGAATTCGCATAGATCTCCACTTCCTGAGATGGATAATAAGTCACTCACAGGAGTAGGCCTCACAAAGGTGATGGGATTATTGCGATTCAATTGCATTAATTGAGAAGTGAGATTAGCCAATAGAACCAAAGCAGTTCCATTGTAGGCAGGGTCAAGTATGCCAGGACAAGTTAAAGCCTCCAAATGAGAAGGATTTGAATTACCAAAGATCTCTAACACATGATCACTGGGTACAAATACTTGAACTCCCATATCAATGATGACTTGAGCTTTAGGTGGAATGGTAATCGGAGAGTGAGAATATAGTGGCATTCCCTCAGTGGCACAAACTGATGGAGGTGGAAGTATAGTCCTTGGACCCAGGATTCAGTATTGAGATGTGAGATAGAAGTGGGGTATTCCAGTAAGCAGACACGTCGCTTAAGTTTGCCTTTGGTATTGGGAACATCATGTAGAATTAAAGGTACCCAGTACCCAATTAAAGATAGGTATTTGTCCTTAAGACTGATGATTGCATCAAAATTGGTGAGAAATTTAGTTCCCAAGAACAGATCATAGCAGTTGCTATCCAATACCACTGCAGGGGCGGATACAACCAGTTTCCCAAAGCGCATCAGAAGAGAGGAATAGGCTCCTATAGATTTAGTGTAGGAAGGTCCAGCAGTTACATAATCTTGGGAATAGTTCAATTCTGGAGCCAATTTGATCTTTTTCATAAGTTTGGATGAGATTACATTGATGGGTGAGCCCATATAAATGATAGCCAAAACTTTTACCTTATGCATGATAACTTCCACCTGGGTCACATCAGAGCCAAAGTTTGGGATAGAAAA
Organism: Massospora cicadina; assembly: GCA_022478985.1. Taxonomy (NCBI): domain Eukaryota; kingdom Fungi; phylum Entomophthoromycota; class Entomophthoromycetes; order Entomophthorales; family Entomophthoraceae; genus Massospora; species Massospora cicadina. The sequence goes on from JAKSZP010014554.1 coordinate 149,515, forward strand.
CACCAAAGATTAATTGATGGAATAGAATTAGAAGTAGAAGAAGAAGAATAAGCAGAAATAGTGTCTTTGTTGGCTAATTCATCAGGGATATCAAGTTCACTAGGAGCAGATACCACATAACAATCTAAAGAAGAATTGAAAGGTTTTGACTGAGGCACCTGAGGTAGGTCAGCACAGGGAGCCTCATGACCTATGCTGACTCCTCTTTTTTTGACTCCTCTGCCTGCCTTTTCCAACATTGAGACACCACATGACCCATGAGACCACAATAAGTACACAGCTCCTTCTTCACCTTGGATTTAGGTTTAGGTGGCATTGCATGGATGTGAGAATGTGGGCTACTAGAGGAGGTCAGATGTACCACCCCATTAGGGATTTCCATAAGTGATTCCTTAATGTCAATAATGGAGCAGAAGTTTCGTTTTAGGGACTTCAGATGTAATAATAACTGAGTGTGAAAAGTGAATGCACTCATTATGGCTGATATAGCATCATCAACAGTAATTCAGTCATAAGTGGCAAGAGTTTGAGCCTCATGGTAGAATTGTTTTGTGAAATCCTGGACAGACTCTCATCGTTTAATTTAAATATTCATAAAGGCCTGCTTTTGGTTGGAGAGGATTTGGTCACTCCCAAATTCCTTGATGAAGGCGGTTTTCACTTGAGCTCAAGTAGTACAGACCTTTAGATGAGGAACTATGATCTCTTGTGCGAACTGACTTAAACAAGAGGTGATGTGACGGACCTTCTGCTGATCAGTAGCTCCATCCATGGTGCGTTTATATATGAAAAGGAAAGAATGGATTCTACCTTCACTCAGTTCAAACTTATCTTTGAAGGTAGGTTTGAAGAGGGTGAGCTCCATGTTCAAAACGTGTACACCCAATACTGTGATAGGTCCAGCCTCAGAGGGTTCAGACTCTGTAAAATTGGCTTGAGGAGGAACTCAATCAACCTGTTGTCTTAAGTGGTTCACTTAATCTTGTAGATTTTGGACTCATTGGTTGAGATGGTCATTTGTAGGCGCTCAGGTTAAATTGGTAATTGTAAACAACATCTCATTTTGCTTGGTCTCAAGTACTTCACATTTAGCAGCCAACCGCTCAATGGATGCTGTTAAAGAGGCAAACTGGGTTTCTTGAGTAGTTTGATTTACATTGCATAGCCAATGTGCATTCTCAACACCATCCAGTAAATTGATTAAGGAGTAGTTTATATTAGTTGGAAGACCTCCAAGGATAGAAAACACCCTTGAGCTATTGCTTGGATTTGGGTTTCTAATGCTTGTACTCAAGATACCAAGAGCATGGAAGGTTTGGAATCAGACATTGGAAGTGAGATGCCTGGGGGACCTGGAGGTCCCGAGGGTCCTTGCGGCCCATCCCTTCCTGAAAGACCCAGAGGGCCTTGTTGACCCATTGGACCAGGAGGACCACATTCCCCTGGTGGTCCCAGAGTTACCAACGGAGAACTAGGTGGGCCCAGAGGTCCTTGAGGACCAGCAGGGCTAGATTCACCTGCTCAAATTGTATCCACAACTCAGATCAGTTGTTGGAGGAGCACGTTGAGTTCCTTGAAGTGGTCATCATTTTGGGCTTGCAATATTTACAACTGTCTCATAATCTCATCTTTGAGGTTAGAGATTCAGTTTTGCATGGGGGTAGCAGCATCAATAACTTGTTATGAGATTTCTTGGCTGATGTAGGCCACAACACCATTGGTAATTCTCACCAATTGGTTATGAAGTTTGTTGATCTCTCTTCTATTATTGAGAATTGCTTCCCAATTATCCCATCCAAAGTTAGATGCTGTATCATAGAATGAGGATAGTTGAGAGTGAAATTGTTGCACCAGAGTCAACTGGCATTGAATCTCGAGGTGATGCAACCCCAGGATCTGGATTACATGGTATATAGCGGGATGTACATAATGCCAGAGGTACTGTTCAGTTCTAGCCACACCAACTTTGGTATGCTGTAACACTGCTTGATTGTATAAACTCATCATATTTTCAGCAACTTTAGATGCTCAGTCATGATTAGGATGAGCACCAGGCTGGATAGCCCCTCTTATCAAGCCTTTGACTGTTTCCTCTATATTAGCAGCTTGAATCTGATAATTAGTTTGGTCAGGGCCCTCAATGGCCAAGTCCATAGAAGCTTGAAATTGAATATAGCTGATATTAGGTGAAGGCAAACCTTGCCAGTTTGAGTGTACCCATTGGGAGATACTCATAGATTCCTCAGAAGAGGGACTTGCTTTGCTAGATGAATTCATCATTGTGAAAGTATGTTTTCACCAGGTAGCCTTGGAAGCAGACCTGGCAGGGAGCACCAGTATTATAATTTTATGAGAAATTCTATAAGTAGGTGCAACAAAGGCTATGAAATTATTAGTTCCATAGCTATAGTGAAGATTGGCACAATTGCAACAAAATTACTAGTTCCATTGCTATAGTTGGGACTAATTGGAAATACAGAATCCTGTAAGAAAAGAGACCAAAATTAAACTATGCGAGATGAGAATTTAGGTACTTTATTAATTAAAGACTAGAGATATTTTAGAAAAATGTAGTGGTTCTTCACAAGGATTTTCTTGATCCATCTGAGGTAAGATCTTTCCTACCAGAGGACCAATATTGTTGATTATTATATCTAATAGAATTCTAGTTAGATGCAATTGACCTTTCTTAATGAGGCCTAGCCTCTTTGAAATGATTAGTCATTTTGAATTGCTTGGCCATCTTGAATTACTGAGTTTCTTTGGGTTGATTAAATTTAGGAGGTTGATAACTCTGAAGAGTCTTTCTTTGGTCAAATTGAGAATCAGAATTATTAGGTTTAGTTTTCTCTATCTTATTAGGCCAAGATATCAAATCTCAATATAGAGTATTTTTGGTCATCCTAGTTGTATCTCCAATGACTATCATAATCATATCACTCCCAGAAGTGAGGAGCTCAGGTCTATCTGGGAGGGCCCTTTTGTCATCACTTATAAGCAAGGGGATGAGTATACTATAAAATCCCTAGCTACCAGAGTTACTCTGTTAACCATACCTATGGCCAGTTCTTGCACCCTTACTCTTCCCCTATCACTCTTGAAGGGGGGTAATGTTGGATAATTACAAGTCTAATTTTGAAAACAAGGGTGCTTCAGTTAATAATAAGGATGAAATTGGCCAAAAGACCCTGGCCAATTATTGGTGTAACCCCTTGAATTGGGGCAGTACTTTCATTAATGAAACTTGGCTAAATAGCATGAGTTTAGGTAGTCAGATTATACCAACCATGTGGCGGAATCAGACAGGTCATTCAGAGGTCCCATCCTCCAATTGGATAAAATATATCAAATCTTTACCCCATGGGTTTGCCTTGCCTACAGTCAATCCTCCATCAGCCATTCCATCAAAGCAAGGTGAGCTTCAAAAGCACCGATAGATCAGACCCCCATATTTCCTAATTAGGATTAAAGCCAATAATGAATTTATGCCTACCTTGCTTTGGGCCTCGAGTTATTTTAGTACTAGGCATCGATTTATCAATAGGGTTTGCTTTTAATCCCCTCGAGGCAGCTTAATAAAAGCTGATAAAATTGACCCTTTGGTTTATTTATAATATTATTATCTTTAATATGAGTGGTCTAAAAACTCCCCTTAAATATTCAATCCAGCAGTGGAGAGTGAACCTGCAAAGTTATTGTGGAAAACCAGGGCAGAATAGCACCTGCAAGCATCAAAATCTTCTAGATCCCATACATGGTTTGACTTAAAATACCATCCTCGTACTTTTTTGGTTGAATAACCTTGAGGTATCAGCTTATCGGTTTAAAATCTTTATAAATGAGTGGGTGTAACATTTAGATGATCCATCCCAACTTAGCCTATCAAGTTTTATAAACTAAGGCCAACTTGACTGACAGATGCAGGTTTTTGTTCCCACCCGTCTTATGAATAGTGGGGATCGGTATAGGTAAAAATACGCTATACTAAAATTTTATTCCGGGAACCAACGAGTTTATCCATTTCAAGCGGAATGCTTATTAAAATCGTAGACCTTACTTTTTTATGGGGAAAATATTTTCTCTACCTTACCAACTTAATAATATCTATAATACCCTAGTATACCACCCCCAATAAATTTTCCAGGTTCACGCCAACCATAATAGTTTTCAAAAGTTAACCCCTCTTAAACCTAATCACCCCAGTTTATAAAACTTAACCACGGATTAGGCAGGGTAGGTCTATCCACTCGGTAAAAAGTTTAACCTTTATCACCTTGGGCGTCACCTTTATAAACTAAAGCTGGTAGGTAATACGGTACTCCTATTCTTTTCGTTACGTTACCTTTTTAGGGGCTTGGGGTCATTAGTATTCGACCAATTTAACCTTGCTTTAAAAAATTTCGCTTCACTTTTACCCCATCATAACTTATGAGAAGTTAATCCCGTTACATTTATAAAACCCAAAGAATAACTATCCGGGTCTTTTGGCTACTTTTTTATCGCAATTAGACTTCCCCCATTAGTTTGATGGAGAATCGGGTTCAACTTACCCGACCGCTTATATTTTCATGATGGGGAGTAAGCTCCGATAGTTCACTTTTATCCTTTTGGGTTCATCGTTGGTCACTTATGTTTTACCCAGGTCGTTAGGTGGTAATTTAGCTCAAGTGATGCCCACGTTAGCGCCGGTGACCCGAGCGAGCGTCATCCACCCATTTAGAGGAAAGTTGGTCGCCCCGGGTTCCACCTCCCATGGGTTTAAGGGGGTGGTGGTTCCCCGCAGAACTACATGTCCGTTGGGTGGCCGAAAATTCTTTAAGGTGGTTCCATTTCGTGAGGAACTTTCGTTTCGGTTGGGGCCGTTATACTCGGCTGCCACCCTTTCGCGGTCGTTTTCTATTTCCTCCGGCCGTTATAATACCGCTACGGGGACCTATTATGCCACCACCCCCGTCTACTACGTCAACGCAGGTAAGCGGGGTGGTTGGTTCTTCGCGGGGCGAGTTTGAATACCCGGTATTGGATCTGGGGTTGGCTTAAACGAGGTCGGGTATTTTTTTACCTTGACTGGTTTCCACTACCGACCATGTTTTCTATGGGAGCGAGTTTCGCCGTTGTTGGATATGGAGCGACCCTGGCTAAAAACTTCTAGCGCCCCATCTGGGGCACCTTTACACCTCGGTGATCGTGGACACGTTGGTGAGGTTCCACCGCCAACTAAAAGGCCGGGAGACGTTGCTGGCGACCGGGACGGATGAGCACGGGCTCAAAGTCCACCACGCGGCACTTGCCTCGGGGGCGACGCCCCAGGCCTTCTGCGACCGAATGAGCGGGGAATTCCGGCGCTTGGCGGAGGCCGCCGGCGTTTCCGTTGACCATTGGGCCTTCGTGCGCACCTCCTCGCCCCGCCACGCCGCCGCCGTGAAGGTTGTGTGGGAGAAACTGGTGGACAATGGGCTCATCTACCTCGACCGCTACGAGGGCTGGTATGCGGTTGCCGACGAGGCGTTTTACGCCCCACGAGGTCGTGGAGGCTAAATCCGGGTTAGGAGAGCGGGAGCACTTCGCGTCGGCCACCGGCTCAAGGGTCCAGTGGACCTCGGAGCCAACGTACCGCTTTCGGCTATCTAAGTTTTCGGGCCCCTTGCTGGCGTGGCTCGAGGAAAATCCCGAAACTATCCAGCCGCCCCCACGCCGGTGCGAGGTGCTGCGGTGGCTCGAAGCTGGGCTGGAGGATCTCTCGGTCTCGCGGCCTCGCGCGCGCGTCCCTTGGGGGCTCCCCGTACCCGGGGGACGATACCCACGTGATCTACGTGTGGGTGGATGCGCTTTGCAACTACCTCACCGCCGCGGGGTACCCCGAGGCCTCTCACCTTTCCCGGTTCTACCCGGCCGACCTTCACGTGGTGGGGAAGGATATCTTGCGGTTCCATGCCATCTATTGGCCGGCCATCCCCATGGGGGCCGGGCTCCCTTTGCCGAAGCGGGTGCTGGCCCACGGACACTGGACGAGCCATGGGGCCAAGATGTCCAAAACCAAGGGGAATGGGGTCGAGCCCCTAAGCCTCCTTAGGAGGTATGGCGAAGATGCGGTCCGGTATTACCTCCTCCGCGACGGCGGCAACCCCTCCGATGACCACGGTACGCCAATAGCTAAACTGGCTGAACTTTAGACTTCGCCGAGCCCCGGCTGCAAGAAAAGTACCGCAAGGAGCTGATGGGCACCATCGGCAACCTGGCATCCCGGCTAACTTCGAGGTCCCTGAACCCCCATTCAACCGCCCCGAACTATCCGGTGGGCCGCCTTCATCCCTCATCTCGGAAGCTGTACGAGTCGGTGAAGCAAGCTAGCCCGCTCTACGCCGACAGCTTCGCAAGCTACCAATTCGGGAAGGCGCTCGATGGGGTCGTCAACCTGCTCTTCCAAGTCAATCAGTACCTTCAGCAACAGGAGCCCTGGAAGCCCGCTCAACGGGGCGAAAACGAGGGGAAGGCGCCGTGCTCCGAGGTTCTGGGGCTGAGTTTAGACTCGCTCCGGGTGGCGGGGATTTTGCTGCAGCCGGTGATGCCAGCCAAGATGGGGCGCACCTGTCGCAGCTCAACGTCCACCCCACCGAGCGCACGCTGCGCTTTGCGGAACCTGGGCGCGGGTGGAAGCATCCGCAGCAGGCTTATCATCCCGTTTCCGGGGAGCCCATTATCGGTTCGCCCACTCCTGGGGGGTTGTTTCCCAAGCTACCCGCTTAAACTGGCAGCTGTGGTTGGACGGCTAAACTATCCCCCTTCTCGGCGCGTTTGGTAATTTGTATAAGCAGTTTGATCGAAGCTGGCTTATCGTTGGTTCCGAGTAATTTACCGTCTGATGTTATTTGTTCGAAGCTGGCTTACCGTTGGTTCCGAGTAATTTACCGTCTGATGTTATTTGTTCGAAGCTGGCTTACCGTTGGTTCCGAGTAATTTACCGTCGAGTGATGTTGATTTGTTCGAAGCTGGCTTACCGTTGGTTCCGAGTAATTTACCGTCTGATGTTATTTGTTCGAAGCTGGCTTACCGTTGGTTCCGAGTAATTTACCGTCTGATGTTATCTCCGCCAGCTGTAAGCCAGCTGTAAATTTATCCTGGCGTGAGGGTTTAAATTATTGATTGCTGGGTACCAACTAAAGCTTCACTCAGCGTGAATTAGTGGGACAAAGCCAATTACGAATCATCTCAAGCTGGGTAGGGAATAGTTTCAATGGACTCGCTTTTAAACGTACCCTACCTCGGAGTGATTTTAATAGCCTCGCCCACCTTTTAAAACCCGTGGATGGTACCTAAAAAGTTTATATGGGCGGTAATAGGCGTTTTGAGATAGTTTGGAATTCTAACTGGCAAAGGTTTGTTATACCAAACCAGCCCATCCACGGTTTTTGAGTTTTTAATCGACCTATACCGTAGTCAAATGGAAGTTGGAGGTTTAACTTTGGAGCTGAAGGTCTATTAAGTTATCTCCATAGGCGTAAAATGAGCTGATGGGGTACGTCAACACTTGGCGATGCCAATTTTTATGGCCTGATCCTTACCACTTGTATAAGGCTGGGTTACTTTGCGGTAAGCTTATAGGGGATATTGAAACACTTTTATCAATCATCCACGGATGGTGGCATAACCTTGATCAGCCGCCGGTGGTGAAAGTTGGCTCCTGAGCTCGTTTAATAGATTGGGCTAACCCCTGAAGTGACGGTAACCTGCTATTTCAGAGTTGGCCTATAAAATGGGTACCAAAATCCGCCCCAAAGTTTCCCCCATATCGTTCCCTAAACAACTACCCAAGCTGGGTTTTAATATAAATGGAAGCAGTTAGTGGTTCTCAATAGGGAAATCAAGATCGGTAACCCTTCCTAAGCAGCTTAAAAACCCAACCTAAGTTTTGATAAAGTGGGTAGCTTCATTTAGTAGGCCGTACCCCCTTTCTAGGGCCAATATTGTCATCCAAAGGTACGATAAAATAATAGGGATCGAGGTTTAGATCTATGGCCCACCCGCTCGAATAAACCTAGTCAGTTGGGGGTGCAGATGTAGGTGCAAGGTTAAGTTCCAAGGTGCGATCTAGGGTCAACCACCCAAGTGAGATGATTTCTAGGTATATTATAAGGTTCCGGTAAACCATTAAAAGATACCCAGCTGAGATCCAGGCGCTTATGCTGAGCCACCCTAGCTTAATCCAAACCCTAGGCTCTAACTAAAAAACTTGAAGTGCTGATCCTTACACATGCTTGTAACGTGAGCCCACCCTTTCCATTGATGGGAGTTTCATAAGGGGTTGTAATGAGTACCTCCCCATGAGTAAAGTATACCAAACTTCTTCAGTCATGGTGGCCAGCAGTCCAAAAAGGATAACATGTGGACTTTAAAATGTAAATGAAGCTGTTGTGATTTGGTCAAACCAGCCTGTTGAGATTCTGATATGGCTGGATGATAAGCCCTGAAGAGCTATGGCAAATTAGTGAGAAGCTGCCAACTAGGATGATATGTACAAGTATTTGTGCGCCTTAAATGAGGCGATATTGGGATATAACATATTATTATTGGATTGCTGACAAATAAGGCGAGGCAATGTTGACATTTGACATATATTATTTAGATCACCTCGAACTAAGGCAATAAGAATTGGAGAATATCATCCCAAAATGAATGAGAATCAGTGGAATGGAATAGTCTAAGCTAGGAGAGAATGGTATTGTCCAAAGTTGCTAATATAAGTGAGATGGGGCAATTGAAAAGTTAGATTGTTAATACTTCAGAGAGTGGAACAGCGAGGAACCGCTGTATTTATTAAATAAATAAAAGTATTTTCAGGACAATTGCTCCTATTTTAGTAGTTTCTCAAGTGTGTGCTGAGGACTAACAATCCCCATATCTCTATCTGTTGTTCAGTGGGTTTGACCTGTGCAACCCTTATGGCATATCCCAACAGTATCACCCAAAATCATAAAAAGTGGTGCTCACTACAGGGGGCCCATTGATCAACCACAAAAATAAAAAAAAACTCCAGTTGCTAGCCACATCTCATCAGGCCTGCTTTGCCAGGGAATCTTTATAAAGTACTGCACCAGTTAAATAAAAGGAACTCTAACTCACTTTAGATGCAATGCTCAAAAAACAGGATGAACTTCTTCAAAGAAGAATGCTGTTATGCACTGGCTTGACAGCACATTTAGCCAAATGCAAATTCTGGGACAACAAAACAAGCAGCTCGCTAATTGTTTAGATGACACCACTGAATGACTGCATTATGCAGAGCAGAAATTGACTGGTCCCCTCCAGACCTCTCATTGGGAAGAGGAAGAACAGGGAGCTGCTTGTGAAGAATGATACAATGAGGAATATGATGCCAGCAGGAGTTACTAAACCCAGGGAGGCAGCTCTGGATATAGTTAGGAATCAGAAAGCCACTTCCCTCAAGTGATGGCAGTGCTGCTTACCGCAGAGGGCCACACTACCTCTGAAGCAGTGAACATCCTGACCTCCGCTGGACCAACTCCTCATTGAGAGTGATGCTGGGTCTTGATCCATTCCTCAGTACACCCCAAAAAGTTGCATCTATGAGCAGGATGAGGAGGTCAATATTGAGAAGCTGCCTCCATTCAATTGCAATGTGAATATCCATAGCTTCTTTAAACATTTTGAGTTTGCAGTGGAAGGTGCCTCAAATTGGCATAAAGCTAAACTGTTGATATCTGCCTTGGATTTCAGGAGTGCTGACCAAGTCACCTGCTACCTTCCAAGCAGCTCCATTACCTACCAAGAAGTGAAGGACGCTGTGCTGTGACTGTTTGGGGGTACCTCAAAAATGTCACAGCAAAAGGTGGAGCTCTTAATTATTAGATTCTGTTGTAATGAGACCCTCACAGAGTTCACTGACTGATTTACAGTGGAAGCTCATGTGCTGATTGGGTGGAGCTATTTAGCAAAAGCCAATGTGTGCATTGTAATAACCTCCATGGTAAAACCAAACCGTGAGCTTCACAACGCCATTTCTTCAATTTTGGGTGATGACGTTCCCCTGGTCAAAGTTGTGCAGTTCTTGCACCATATATCTGCTAGCTTCCCTCCACCCAATATGGAGTGAAAACATACCACCACTGCTGGACCCTCTTATTTGGGGGAATATGCTCATCCTGCCCACATTTTGACAACCAACCCTTTGGCTTTACTATAATTCTGTGCCTCATCCTCAGCCAAATTACTCCCAACCATTTGATTTTCACCTTGGCCCAATTACAAAAATTGCCAGAAACCCAACTACTGACATGGACCTAGTTATGCCAAACCTCAGCAATCATCCTACTGACCTGGCCCGGGTTATGCCAAATGTCAACAGAATTATCAGCCTGGACCCACTTAAAGAAACTAAGGACGTGGCTTTTATGGGGTTAATTGCTATGAGTGTGGTCACCCTGGCCACCTGGCATGAAGTTTCACTAATTGTTGTGTTCACCACATGCAACAAGATCAATATTACCATGGAAAAGATGGATTGGAGTAGAGATGGAACTCTCTACCTCCGCTATCCCAACCCTGAACGTCCCACCTGAATCCATTGTAGTATATCCTGCAAAATTCCCTCAATATGATGATGGGATTTTATACCAGCAACCAGTTGGAGGAGTGAACATACTGACACAAGTGCAAGCCAAGGCCATGACAGATGAAGAATATTGGGAGCAACCAAAGCTGTATGCCTGCCAAATGTTTGATCAAGCTTCCCAGACAAACTGGATCCAGTCACAGATGCCAATCCTAAAATGAGTAGACGTCTCCCTTCTGGTAGATGCCACTGTTAAAGAATCCCCCAAAATCAGTGAGGGGATTATGAGTTTCCTTGTGAAAAGAGATCTCGTGAATGTCCTTATATTAAACAGTCAATATTCTTCTTATTCTGAGTGTACATACTGTGATATTTTTGTAGAAAAAAATAGAGTTTGCACTATAATAGATACTGGTGCTCCAGTCAACATAGTTTCTACTAACTTGATGGCAAAGTTGAAGTTAAAGCCTGATGTGGACCATCAAATTGGTGTATGTAACTGCTGGAGAAGAAAGCACCGTCTCTGAGGGAGCTTACAGTGCACTACCTTTGTGGTTGGGTCCATAGTCATTTTAGCTCCAGCGATAATGCTACCAAACAGTAACTACAACCTGTTAATTGGAACTGATTTCCTGCAATATTTTAGGGCTGTCATTGATATGATGGAGGAGACCTTCAAAGTTTTGAAGCAGCAGATCCCAATTTACTTTACCTCTAGTGGAGTGCTAAAAGATCCAGTGACATGGGCCATATCAATCTTGCATATATTGATGGAGTGATTCCAGATCACTATCATCAACTAAAAAGCAAGACTAGGCCCCTTCCTCAGCAGATATATGAATATCAAGGGCTACCTCTCCAAGCTGCTGGGCCTATATCCATTCCTTCCAGACACCAAGACATAATGAACACTGAGTTAGAGGTGGAAGTGCCAGCCAGGCTTAATGGAGAGGTCATTGGCCCCCATCAGCAAATGCGGCTTGAGCCTCATGTGGCTCAAGGGATTATATCCCAGGCCATGGAGAGATCAAGGTTTTGTTAATGAATCTCTAGGACAAACTGATGCAAATCCGCCAATACCAAATAGTGGCGTATTTACTTTTGACCCCAATTAAGGAGGGCCTTCAGGCTCACAAGTTCAGTTTGTTGGATAAATATGGTCTAACCATCAAGTCACATTCCAGCATAATGACAGTGATACCATGAGAGAATTTAATAGAGTTATCAGAAGAACAAAAAGACCAAGCAATAACTTTATTTCAAAAATATAAAGAGCTTTTTGCTGCCAATAAACATGTTTTAGGATGCGCATGGGGGTGGTCCATTGGTTGGACACCAGAATCATTCTCACATCAGATTATGAACAATCCACTGATCAAGGGCAGCTGAAGTCATTGTCACTTAGGAAATTGTTAAGTTGTTGGAGCAAGGGATGCTTGAACCATCCAATAGTTCATGGGCTTCTCCCGTTCTGATTGTAAAAAAGAAGGATGACACTAACCAGGTGGTGATAGACTACCAGAAGCTTAACAGTATTACAAATAAGGTCTTGTACCCCTTTGCCATGGATTGACGATGCTTTGGATTGGCTAGGGGGAGCTTTTTACTTCTAAGCAATAGAATTGATATTAAGTTATTAACAAATCAGGTTGCATACAGCGGAACAGAAAAAATGCATCATTATCACATCCAAGGGGCTTTTTCAACTGAACCATATACCCCAAGGGCTGTGTAACGCCTTTCTACGTTCTAACGGGCAATGGACACTATCCTTGGTGACAGTTATCTGTCATATGTCCTCATATACCTCGAAAATATCAATGTTTTCTCTCAAACCTTTTCTGAGCGCCTTGATCATCTAGAAGCAATATTCTGCTGGCTCGCTGAGGTGATCAAAATAAAGCATTGGAAATATATCTTCAAGGACCAGTTGGAATACCTGGGGTTTGTGGTAGACTACAAGGGGCTGAAGCCACAGCCAGCCAAGGTGGAAGCCATCCAAAAAATAACTACATCTAATAGTAAGTGTGGCATACAGGTATTTTGGAAATGGTCAGCTACTACCGGTGCTTCATCCCTAACTTCAGCTGTATTGGGGGGCCACTATTTGAGTTGTTGAAAAAGGATACCATGTTCAAATGGATGGAACGCCATCAATACTATTTTGATACACTCCAGATGGTTATGATTAGTGCGCTGGTGCTACACTTTCAGACTTTGATAAAGAGTTTATCATTCAGATGGATGCGTCCATTTCTGCTGTTGGAGCAGTCCATTCTCAGAAATATGATGATGGAGATGAGCATCCCGTTGCATACTTCAGTTGAAGCCTGAACTGCCATGAGCATAATTATAACATGAATGAGTGGGGGTGCTTAGTGATGATCTGCGCATATATGAAATTTAGGGTCTACTTGCATGGGGTAAAGTTCAGTCATAGTGTATCATGCATTGTTACGTCAGTTGCAGAACCTCAAGGAGCCTGAAGGGCATATAGCCTGATGGGCTCTTAAACTACAGGCTTATAACTTTGAGATCCTCCACCAACTGGGAGCAAAATATCAGAGCGCCGAATGCTTATCTAGATTGCCAACCATTGCTGTGATGGCAGATCTCAGTGATGTGATGTATGATAAGATGCTCAGCAGAAAATATGATGATAAACCACCCAAGTATTAAAGGCGTTAAATGAGTTGTGAACAAGTACCTTCCAATGGAATGAGGAACTGTACAAGTATATTGTTGATTCATTGGTGAACTTTTCGTGACCCTCAACATGTCCTAGCATTATTATGAGCGCTCATAAGGTAGTTGGACATGATGGTGTGTGCAAGGCATTAGAATTGTTGCACCCTTGGTATTACTGGGAAAGTATGAACTTCAACGTTCATGAAACCATTTCCTGTTGCCATCAGTGCCAGGTGTAAAAGCCGTTCCACTAGAAGACTTCATACTGGCTTGTGAAACCACATTTTTCTCGGCATATGGTTTCCATGGATGTCGTTGGCCCTCTACCAATGGGAGCTAAACGGTCCAAGTACATTCTGGTGGCTATCAACCACTTGACCAGGTGGGTTGAAGCGTGGTCAATACGGGATTTGGGGGCAATCACAGTGGCCAAGTTTGTAATGAAATGTACTTTTCAGCAATATGGATGTCCTCAGTTCATTATTACCAAAAATGGAACTAACTTCACCTTACACATTCTTCCCAAGTTGAATGAGCTAATGGGCATCTGCAGGGTTCTGACAACCCTATACCATCCTGAGTCTAATTGGATGGTTGAATGGGTCAATGTGACATTGGTGAACATCCTCCAAAAGCTGGTAACTAATAGACCCTCTGATTGGAGTTCCCTCCTTTCTACCGCCATCTTTGCTTACAATATCAGCTATCATTCTGCCACAGGAAAAAACCCTTTTCAACTATTATATGGATGACACCCCGCTCTTCTGGCATTGCTCTACTCGTTCATAGAAGATACCAGCGGAATGGATCCCCATTGTTACTTGATAAATTTAGCTGACACATTAATCAAGTTATAAATGGAAGAATACTCTTTCAGCTTGGCCAAAAAGATGGAGTCTCAGGCCACCAATCAGATATAGCGTAGCGGGTTAGCTCAATTACAAGAAGGTAATATGGTATTGTTCCATGATTAGCACAGGTTTGGGAAGAAACAAAAGTTGGTCAACATATGGATTGGTACATTTGAAGTAATCAAGAAAATTAGTGTCAATGCCTTTACCATCAAAGACCCAGAGCTTGGTAAAATTATTAATTGTGTGCATGCAAAGTTCCTCTGAGCGTATAAACAATAGGAAACTTCTCATCCAGTCAAAGGGGTTGGGGTAAAGTTGAGATTCTGATATTACTGGACAATAAGTCCTGAAGAGCTATGGAAGATTAGTGAAAGTATACTGTCTAGGATGATATTTACAAGTATTTGAGCGCCTTAAGATGAACTGATATTGGGATATAACAGATCATTATTGGATCATCTACAAATAAGGTGACAAGGTAATGTGACATTTAATTAATATTATTTAGCTCACCTCAAACTAAGGCAATAGAGAATTGGAGAATATTATCCTGAAACTAAATAGAATTGGCAGAATAGCATAGTCTAAGCTAAGAGAATAGTATCATCTGAAGTTAACTTTTCTTTCTCGTTGCAATCACTATTAAAACCTATTCAATTCAAGACTGAATCTAGTTTGATAATCTCATAGAGGAGATTAGTCTGCGCCCATGTCAGGGAGCAGTTGGGCAAGCAAGGTAAGAGGAGCAGGTGGAAGGCCCGCAGCCTCCAACGTTCAAAAACGCCCTGGAGAATCTGGCGGAATAGACAAAAATCTTAAAAAACTGGCGGTCACGATTTCCCCAGAGATACTCGCATGGCAAGCACGATGCAACCAGTACATCAACACGCCACACTCCCAACCACTTTTGTTGGTGGAATTTGGAGTCCGCGTGTATCTGGACATCCAAAAAATGGCCTTATAGGAAAAATTTTAAAGATGTACACAAAATTTTCCTGACCGTGGTGTACGTCACACCTCACTCCATGTCACATGGTTGGCTGGACCTAGGTTTCGAGAGCAAAAAAGCAGCAGACGAGGCTGCAGTGGTGCGCGTAGTGATTGACCTCCCTGAAGGGCAATGGGTCATCAAAACCAATGGCACCAGATGGACAAAATCAAACCAAATTTTCCTCACGTTTGACTTTTTGCCTACTATGGTAAAACGTGACATTTTGGAACAACACCTGAAAGATGGTCTCGCCATATATGGCGAAATACAATCTTTCAAAATGCAACACTTCACACTGATGCCACACCTGTGCACTGGCAAAGCCATCGCAGTTCTGACCCCAACTGAGGAGATCGTGAAGGACCTAACCCAGATCCTGTACTCCACTTTTATTGATATTGCAGGGCATACCACCCACCCATTCTGGGTGACTGTGGACAGCACGCCCCCCATTTGCACCCACTGTGACGCGTTTGGCCACAAGGCGCACGCATGCCCCATCAAGGAGGGCGTCACATTCCAAGAGCACCCCTCGGCGGCCATGGCCAATGGAGAGGCGCACTACAAACCAACTGCAAGCACCAAGGAGGCTTTCCCATGGGGAGCACAAGGCTGCTACCTATTGGTAAAGCCTATCTCCCCGCAAGAACGGAAGAAGGCTAAGCAGGCCTATAGGGCCGCGGCCAAGGAAATGGCTAAGGCCACCACCGCTATCCCACACTCACAATGCCAGGAGGACATGGAAACCTTCGCGGCGGAAGCAACTCAGGAATCCATCAACCAATCAGATTGGGAAGCCCATGACAAGTGGGCCACTCAATCCGAGGATCCAGTGGGAGACTCAATCTCACCCAATCATTGCACCCAAGCTCCAGTCGAAACTGACTTGGGACCTATCCCAACTGAGAAATTTTTTTCGACCCGCTCAATGGTGCACCGAACTCATCCGCACTGCAAAAAATTTGTCTGACGTCGGGAAAACAAAAAGTAAAGGCCAAAGCCAACGTGACTCTTTCCACAAAAATCAACAAAAACTATGATAGCATTGCTGCTAACACCCGCACTGCTGTGAAAGCCTGTGGGGACCTAGAAGAGGCTGGTGGGCCCAGGGGCCCACCCCCTCACACCTAAGGTGCGATGGGGGAAACCTTCACTCTAGGGACGTTGAATATCGCCGGACTTAAGGCCTCCCTGTCCTGGGCTAGGAAACTGAGTTTTTTACAACACAATTTACCTGTGGATATCCTGGCCATCCAGGAGTCCCACTGTCCATGAGGTTCCGAGGAAAATTGGAAAACAATGCTCCTCCCATCCCTATCCTTTTGGTCAAAGCACTGTGGGGTGCTAATTCAGAAAAATAATTTTTTCAAATTTGTATCCTCAGAAACATTCCTAAATAGCCGAGTGCTTGTTGTCACCTTCTCGTGGGCTGATGTAGCATACACAATCATCAACATCTATGCCCCAAATGGTGCACACGAGTGTTGGGAATTTTTCTCATCAGTCAAATCCCTCCTGCTACCCCCTGATTCTTTCCTAGTCAGTGACATGAACTGTTGGCTAACCTCACCAACGGACCAGTGGCCTCCCTCACCCCATACCCCACAGGGTCATATTGAATTATGCGTTCTAAAGGCCACCCTTGGGTTAATGGATGCACTGCACACAACATGCCCTGCTGCTCAAAAACATGACGCATCCCCACGTCCACAATGGCCAATTAAGGTCCATGACCCACATTGACCTTATTCTAATGCCGGCGAAATTCCAACCCCACATCTCCCACTTCAAAACAACAAAAATGGAATTCTCTGACCACCGACTGGTCTTGATAACATACCACCTACCTGTCACAGTTGCTAAGGCCCCACATTGGTGCAAAATCCTCCCCCCTGAGCTCACATTGCCAGGATTTTCCATGTGGGTGGAATAAGCAACTTTGGCAAAAAAAGTTTGTTGCACCGTTTTGCGCGGACCCCATTTCTATATGGGCAACTTTCAAAGAGGACACCATCCGCCACTCTCACCATCTCTCCTCCAGACACTCACGAGCCACATTGGCGGTTATCTCACACACTCTGGCAGAATTGGCACACTTGGAGTCCAACATTCCAGCTACAGGATACAGCCCTGCATGGGGCCAGAAGTGGGCGGAGGCAGCTGCCCACCTCAATGCACTTGAAAAGCAACACAGACATTGGGTTTGTGTTCAATACAGGGCCACATGCATCACAAAAGGTGACAAGTGCACCGCATATTTCTTTAAAAAAATTTTGCACCATGCCAGAGCGTGGCCTGCACACAGATGTGAAGATCAGATAATTCTATTGCGGATACACTGGCTGAAGTGGCAATTGAAACGCAAAAATATTACTCCAAGTTGTACTGAGCTGAACAAAATCAGCCGGCTGAAGTGGCAGAATTTCTCAACCAAGCTCATATCTGCACCATTTTTCGATACCCAGAAATAATGAATTTAATTACTCCAAATGAATTATGGACAGCCATTCATGGTGCGCCAAACAAAAATGCCCAGGCCCAGATGGCATTCCATATGAGTTCTACAAAAAATATTTCAAATATATATCCCCACTTCTGCTTGCCTCACTTAACCAAAGCCTGTTGGAAATGCACCTCCTACCAGGAGGACATGAGGCCTTTACTTTCACACTCTTCAAGAAAGGGGATAAGCTTGACTTAGCCAACTGGCGCCCCATTTCTCTAACAAACACAGACACCAAATTTTAACAAAAATTATGGCTAACCAATTAGGGACTGTAGCATCTGCCACCATCTCCCCAGAACAATTTGGTTTCATCCCCAGAAGGTCAATTTGGGATAACGTGCACTCTGTGGCTAATGTATGTCAATCCACAGCCTCTGGGGCACTTGTATTCTTGGACCAACAAAAGGCCTATGATAGAGTAAACTGGGAATACCTAAGGGCCTGCCTCCATCAATTCTGCCTACCCTCTCGCTTCATCAACTGGGTGATGCTGCTCACGGAATCTTCAACAATGGCAGTGCATGGCCCTGGCTTCCTAATGGAAGTAGTCCACCCTCAAAGGGGTTTGCGACAAGGGGACCCCCTCAGCCCACTCTTATACAACTTCAGCCTTAACCCACTGCTGCGAAATGTGAATGCCCAACTCACTGGGGTTCATGTGCCAGGCCAAGCCCCCAGTCAAGATATTGGCGTTCGCAGATGATTGTGTGGTTGGGGTGTCTAATAATCAAGATGCACGTGCGCTTGAAGCTCTCATCCAGGAATATTCCCGGGTAAGCAACGCGGCACTGAACGCTTCCAAAACTGAAATCATTCTCCTTGGTCAGTTTCAGAACTGCTGGGCCCCAGCAATTAGTTCCCAACCTGGCCCATCTGCTCGCCCATGACCACATCTTACTAACTCAACACACACCGCTCCACTAATGCTCCCCTTCATGCCACGTCCTACCATAGGACCAGTGCGCCATCTGGGCGTGTGGATGGAGGCAGGCGGATATGTGTCAGCAGTGATGGAGTGCCATATTCTGGACAATGTGACGAAGCGAATCGCCTCCCTTAGAGCCCACCCTACTTCCCTTACTGGCAGGGTTGTTTTAGCCAACTCTATGCTCCTATCCAAAGTCTAGTTCAGAGCCCACGCCATCCCCTTCTCCCCAAGCTTCTTCAAATCCTTGTATGCCTTGCTGCAAGGATGGCTTTGGTCAGGCCGCCCTCCACCAGTGCAGCTAGAGGTCATGTTTGGCCCTCATCATCATGGTGGCATGGGCCTGCTTGACTTCAAAGCCCATGCTTCCAAGATCCTGGGCACCTGGATCGCGGCCATCACCGCTCCTACACTCCCATCCCAACACTGGTCCCGCGCAGCCCGCTCCAACTTCTCCCAAGCCTTGGGCCTCAACAATCCATCAAACCCCCACTCCCTGATGTAATACCTCGCATCACACACATCGGCCACAGGTCCTCACAGGGCAAAAACCCACTACAAACGAATCCTACTCTCCATGCGGAGCACAGAGTGGAGAATTCGTATTAGCGGACATACAACCCAAAGAGGCTGCCCCTCTCCTCAGTTCACACAAGAGGTACAGGGGCTACCCATCCATGATGGAGTGATCCCCATTCAGCCCATGTCCTATCCAGGGTGGACTACCTGGACATGATGGACATCCCTTATTCCATTGAGACCCAAAAAACAATCTGGAAATATGTACATCACCCTCTGTTGCAGCCTCAAGTCCGCTCCCATGTGTGGCGCTGCCTGAGGCGGGTGTATCATACAGCTGAGCGCTCTAACGCTTTACACTCATCCTGTGTCATGTGCGGCCAGTATGGAACGCTGTTCCACCGCCTGGAGAAGTGCCCCACCTCTAAAGTGATATGGCGCGAAGTTCAACGTCTGCTGGGCCAGGATCAAATGCATCCCTTCAGTCTGTCAAGAGATATGTTTGCTCTATCAATGGCCTCCTCCCTTCCACCCTCCCTCCATGCTCTGGTGGTTGCAATCGCCATGTGGACCATCCACACGATTGTCTTGGATGCCATCGCTGGATCCATCCCCACCCTCCCTGAAGCTGTCCACAGATTCCGGTCTCATTTGGTGGATCACTTTCAAGCGTGGATGTTTGGATACCTCCCACAGCATCACCGACAGCTGGTCTCCTCTTGGTTTCCAGTCTGGTTCATCAAATCAGACTCCTTCCTATACACGTACTCAATAGTGGCTACAGCCCCTTCACACGTTCCCTCCCCCTCCCTATAAGTGGCGTTCCCGCTGGCAACAAGAGATAGCGTCACTTCTCTGGGGTGCCTCCCCCAGTACTAAGTTTATCTGTCCTGAGTCATATTTGGAAGTGTCCGTCCCATGGTCGGCCTTCCCCACAATAAATTTAAAAGTATCATCTGAAGTTGATGATATACAAGCGGGATGGGATTATTGAAAGGTTAGGTTGTTAATAGTTCAGAGAGAGTGGAACAGCAAAGAATCACAGTATTTATTGAAAATAAATAATTTGTCATCGAGGCAATTGCTCCTATTTTATTATATTCTCCAGTGTGTTTGGAGGATAGCAATTGTCATATCATCCATCTGTTGTTCAGTGGATTCTACCTGTATAACCCTTATGGCTTATCCTAATGGTATTGCTCAAATTTATAATATAGCCATTTAACATATATTATTTTTATCTTATCTTTATTTTTAGACAAGGGATTTGGAATCCTGGTGGGGTCAGGTCTCGCTGGGGGTTTTGAATGAGATTTCAACAGTTTAGCAGTTGCAGAAGGGTTGCATCTCTCAGCTGCTGGTAAAGATTTTCAAGAGATATTTAACCACAAAAAAGTTTATAAGTATAAAATTATTAATAGTAAAAATGGAGTCAAAGCATCCCTGTTATAATGTCAACGCTTAGTATTTAATGTGAGTTAGGACTAAAAATGAAAAGACTTTTCAAAATCAGAATAGGCAGAGAATGGCTCAATTTAGGCAAAATGATGATGCAGCCTATCATAATGCTCAGTAGGCATATCACCTCAACTTAACTTAATTTTGAGGGAGGGGTTGCGGCAGGCATAATGCATCCATGTAGTAAGGTTTTCATATGTTTAATCCAATCACACATCAGCAAAAGGTTCTCACCTCAGCTGATTACCTGATGTCCTAGTGGATAATTGGTATATAAAATACTTTCATACCCCTGAACCACTTTCAGGTCTATAAAAGGGGATTGTTTTTGCTTAGAATTGAAACCAAATTCAAGGTTGGGCGTGGGCAGACTTTAGCACCAGTATGCCTATTCTTTCAGGATATCAGAGTATCCTCAACAGCTCAAACAGCACTTTTTGGTGAATTGTGAGGAGTAAATTTATTCCTCCATTTGGACGGATTCTTTATGAGGATGGGACTGTAATATACCATAAATTTCGGACTATTTCCCACCAAAACATTCTTTCCAACTAGCCAGATGTCTAATCGTCTGACATTACCCCCTTCAAGAATGGGGGAGAATACAGGTGTAAAAATCATCAATGAACTCGGTTGATAGTGACTACAGCTGCAAGAGACTTAGTAGAGTAACTATCTCATTTCTTGTATGTGACAACAAAAGGTGCTTCCAGATAAACTTGAGCTTCTCACTTCTTGGAGTGATGCTGTTGTAATAGTACAGTCCTAAGTCTGATACTTGAAATGCAGGAAGAGGTAACCTGAGCTCATTATTTGCCTAACCCTCTTTAGTAACACTTTTTGCTAAATTAGTCATAGCTTCAGATTGCAGCTGGATGGTGTGCTGGGCCAATTTCCTCATGGCTTTATCAGGATCATCAGCCCTAACAGAAAATATCGTTAGCTGATAGCGCAGGCACCCCAGGGGTTGGAAATTTAATTGACCACATTATACATCTTGCTTGTGGATTAGCATTTGGAAGGTTGTTAAGCACTCTATAGTTGGCAATGGTTGCCAGCTAAATTATTAAGTATTATTAACAAAAGGATATGATCTAATAATTGGTTTCGATTGATGTCTTGTCAGGGATCATCCCTGACAATGTTAAATAAGCATTACAATGAGAGTTTGATAGCTGATAGTCATATTGCCATAGTGGATCAATAAAAAGTGGCGATGAATGATTAGGGTTGTTTTTATGAAGTTACCAAAGAATTTTAACGCTTGTTTTGACGGTAGTTAGTAGTTTTATTCAGTTAACATGGCCCCCAGACCATCTGTGTATAGTTTCTTACATAATGGGATGGCTGCCAATCTTTGAAAGGTTACACTGCTGAGAATTAAATAAGATGAATGAATTTGCCATCATTGGAAGTTGATCCTAAGGGCCAGAAGTTTTGGGAGACCAAACAGTAGATTTTCAGAGAAGTATCTGAAAGGTTGGCCACCTTCTGCTTATAAAAACCTCTAGCATCTTCTGATAAAAGGACGAGTTCAACTGAGATATACTATTTTATATACCTTAAAATTAAATATTGAAGGGAATACAAATCCCCAGTTGTTTTTCTCAAGTACAGTTTGTCAGAGTGGATTTTAAGCCACTTATTGTGAAGACTCAACCTACTAGTTGTCACCATACAATGAGTATTTTTATTATTTTACAACAAACCTGTGCAGTAAACTACTCAAAATTTTACGCTACAAAAGATAAAATCAATTGCCTCTTTTGTTGAGCGATTCTATAGTGAAGCTCAACTCTTGTTGCTTGCAAAATTGATACCTCTAGATAAAGCTACTGCTGCTATTTTGGCTGGATGGCGTCTCATCCCCCTTTGGCGATGCATATCTCTTCAGTCAAGCGCTCCTTCCAAAATGTTGAGATATCAAGGATGCTTTGTTAGCAGGGGCTGACATTTATTAACTTGATCCTATTCAAGGAGCTTTGAGGTGAGAATCTACTTCAGTCACTTTAGCCTCTTCTATGGCTGTCTACCTCTAGAAACCTTCTCCCTTAGAGATGCAGAAACTAGATGCTCCTCCTCCACGTAAGGATAGCCAGAAGGTACTGCAGTGATGGGGCAGCGCTCTCCTCCAGCATTAGTTTCTAAAGTTCAGCCGGTGAAGTCAGTTATCACTTTGTCTTGTTCTCTTTCTTCAGAGCGGTCTTTTAAGGTGAATCAATTGTCACGTCCCTCCAAGCTGTTGTCTCTATCCCCTCGGCCTCTCCTCTCAGCTGCCCATATTTCAAAATCTAAGGCCATGAGGCAGCCCAAATCTGCTACTTCAAAGGCCAAAATCTAAAGCCATTACAATTCTAAAGAATCCTCAAAAGATATTAAGGTAGATGAGCAACCCCAGATATATCCTGTAACAAGGGAAGCCCTAACCTACCTTACATCCTATGGGCTCCCTGATGTGCATTGATAACCCCTGATGATAAATCTGAGGGGGTTGTGAGGATGTCAGCTATTATGTCTTAGGAGCACCAGTTGAAATGGAGGTACCCAACAGACTGAACCTTGAGCGCATATGTACAGTTAAGATACCTGCATAAATTATCTCCGTCAAGTGCTGAGGGGTTTGAAGGTTATTGATACTGCCATAGACGCTGTTCAGCTTATTGTCACGCTGATCCAATCTACTCAGTGTGTTCATACCCTGTAGTCTATCAACGATAAATACCCTGATACTGCCAGAAGACTTGCTTCTACTCTCCTTATAAAGGAGGCCATCACTCTTCCCCCAACCTGGGTAGATATTTAACCAAGATGGAGGTCATCATCAATGTAATAAGGTTTATGGATAGACTTGACCGGATCTCTTGTGAACGTTGTTCATCAAAACTTGTTAAGAAAATTAAGCTGGCTTTGACCTCAATTACACCCAGGAGTATGGAACTTCTGGTCCCGCCAGCGCTTGCTCCATTGGTGCATAATCTCCTTTGTCCATTGGTTTGAGAAGCTTGTTCTGTCATCCCAGCGGTGTCCTTGGCAAACTATACATATTATTTACTCATTGGTACCCAGTTTATGCTCGAGTATGATGGGATCATCAACCAAAAACTGGGCTATCTCTCCCTGCTAAACTATGAGGTTCCCCTGATTCTGGCCAACAATGAGATTAATAAAAAAGTATATGCTTGCACAGTTTAGGACCCCTCCTCCGCCTTATCCTTACATTACACAATGGTGGGGCATTATAAAAATAAGCTTTCTGAATTAGTAGATGCCCTAGTGGGTATTCCTTTTTATTCTTCTGAAGAGGTAGTAATCAAGGCAGGTGAATAAAGGGTAGTTGACTTTAATATTACCCTGCAAATACCAAACTGTTTATTGCACCTAACAAGCGTTGAGGAGGTTAGTCCTCTAGAGCCCCTGAGTATTACCAGGCGTGCTAGGCCCAGCCTATCAAGATCTATCAATCTCCTGCTGGGGAATCTCACCCCAAAGGACATGGTCATAAAAATCATCTGGAGATCAGAACAGGCCTTCTGATTCCCATTGTGGACATCAAGCAAGTTCACTGTATCAGATCTATGGTGGATATGGGCTTACCCACTGAACAATAGTTATGTATCCTGCTGTTTAAAACTGAATTTGGCTAATAGCTTCAGCTTTTAATTGCACAGGTTTGGTTATTTACACAATTTGCATTGCTTGGTAGATATATATGAGCAATACTAGTATGACAACTATTATTTGTAGCTGAATAATTAAACCAGATGTGGTCCAATGCTAAACTTATTAACCTACAAAATACGGATTCAACAATTAGGGATTTCTTTCCTATTCTGACTTAATTTAATCCACTCTCAGATTCAGAGGTTCCTGGCCTTAAATACTATCATGCTGAGTTGGCAGAGATCCATATAAAAAGTCTGCTTCTCTTATAAGGACATCCAATCCTTACTCTTTATACACACAAAAGAGTCCACTATTATTGTACTATAATAATAATTGACCAAAAATGAATAGAACTTACAATTATTAGTAATTGTAATAATCCTTGGGACCATCTAGTACTAAAAAAATAATTGTAATAACCTTTATGGATCTTTATGAATCTCTTATAATAAAATATGAAGGGATATAAATGATACAATTCACAATGATAGAATGGTTTTATGCAATAGTTTAAGAAGTGTTAATGATGAACAACAGTTACCGCCAATCTTCTTTTAAATTAATTTTCACCTCAATCAGGTAACCTCTTACATCCCAGTGATTACTTCCTCAATATAAAGTACTGGAAACATAAGCCTATGCATTTCATGGCTAATTGCTATACAAGGATCTCTCTCAACCTTGCAAATAGTTCCTTAATACCCATATCACTTCAGGACGGGTGAGACCATATCTTAACAAAAGCTGAACCAATCTTAAAAAGTGTAATAATCTGCTTGATAAATCTTTTTTATTAATAAAGTTACCAGAGAATTCATAAGGGAATTCGGCGCCCAACTCCTTGGTTGGTGCCTCAGACATGAAATGGCAGCCATTGCCATTTAGTTTTCCTATGGCGTCTCTACAAGCAATGATCTTCTTCATTGGGGTAGGAATTTCTCCGTTGTATATCCCAGAGACCTAAAAATGGAAAGAGCCACAAAACGTGTCCATAAGTTCCTGCTCAATCTCAAAAATTTAACAACATTTGCTATTCCTGCTTAGGTAATGGGACTTGTTACCCATTAAAGCAGGTCATAAACCAACTGATTGGTTTTCTAGTTACGGGCGGCATCACTTGCCTCGCAACTTGCTCCTTTAATTCCCAATCACTTGTTGATGAAACCTGTAAGTCTTGGGGAGCATCCCCTCTGCTTAGATCGGCAGTGTTTCTTTTACTCAATAAAAAGGGTCCAAAGAGGGCGGCTGTCCCCCTCACCACACAGGGTGATCTCGCCCATGAGGTAGACGAGCACTAGATAACAGCTCTCCCTCTGAATATTACTCCCCCTGTCCCCATGCTTGACTCAGCTGAATTAGTACGGAAATTTGAGGAAATTTGCTCCAAAATTGTTGGAAACTGCCATCCCATGTGCTGAAAGGATCTTATGAAGTCAACAGCACTGAGCCAAAATCAAAGTCCAAATTCCTTAAACTATGGTAACAAAACCTGATGGGTGCACACATTCAGTAGATGCAGAATCAAGTTTCAAATCCTCAGAAAAGCTCACCATAGGCAATGGCCCATTAGTAGATGTTGTCAGTTTGAAACTTGCTCCAAAACCTATGGGGACAAAGCCTAATGGGCATGTACCTATTAAATAAAATGAGAATAGTGACGAATACTCAGTCAAAATTGTAATGGCATTGAGCCATTGTGCAATAGTGTTGCTGATTTGGAACTCCCCTCAAAATCTTTGGGGACAAAGCCTGATGGGCATGAACCCCCATCATCAAGTGTTGCCAATAGCTCAAAACCCTTACCTCAAAAATCTGGAACATTGTTGATGTTACTCAATTGGTCAAACGGATGCCCAAGCGACTGGTATGGACAGGTTGGGTATCTAAAGCCTATTTCTGACCAGTTGAGACCACCCCTATGTAGGGTGGCCTTGGGGATTCCCACTGCCCTTTGGGCGAGATGCTGTTGCATTAACCGTCAGAAATTAAGTGAAACTGTAAGCCAGGCGTTTGAGGTCAAACTGACAGAAACGTGGCCTGATGAAATTTCCTCTAAAGTCAATTCAAATTGAATATTATTACCCCCTATAAAGTTTGATGGGTAGATCAAATCTTGAGTGCCTCAATTTTGTGCTTTTATGAGTTATTCCCCTAAATTGACCAGTATTTAAATAGTCAAAAACACTGTGTAAATTGTTAGTTGATTTTCTTGAATTCACTTTTCAATAAAAATCTCTTCAAGTTCCCATTTTTGATTTTACTTCAAATATTTTCTGCCAAGCTCCCTATGGCACTAATCCTGTGGCCTGTTTGGCCTTACCTTGGCTGAGAAATACCAATATCGATAGTAACATTAGCTCCCTCCATAGCCAATTGGGACTATCATGTAAAACTTCTGGGAATTCAACCCTTTTTCAAAGCTATCCATCAGCAGGATATCAGAATCCTGTGGGCTTATCTATCTCCACTTCACACAAAGATCCACCCCCTCACCTCTGTTTTTGTGCCAAACCCTCCTATGGAGTATCCTGAAATTGCTAGTCTGATCATTCAACTCCCTACAGTAAGGCCCACGGGGTCTGGAGTTTCAATAGCCTGGTTCATTTCCAGGTTCCTTTTTTTGCTTGCCACACATCAGCACTCACTTGTTGCTCATCTTCCCGCATCATATAACTTATTTTGAGTGGCAATGTCTATGGCATTCTGGCTTGCCCTTTGGGTGCTTTTGCATCCTGACTGGAAGGCCAGTCTAAATTTCATATGCAGTCTCCCTGACAAAACCTGACTACTCCTAATTGGTACACCTGATAGTTAATCATTGATCAACTATCAGATGCTTAAATATATTAGAAAATCTTCCTGACAAGATCCTAAGCATTCACGCAGATCAATTCATGACAGGTTAAACCCAGAGAATTACAAAAAAATTCTCAGACATTATTAAACTAAAAGCAAGGTCAACTAATATACAATTCATTTGCTAGCAGAAATTACCCCCTAGCGAGCCAGCAAATAACTTAGGAATCTGGAAAGTTGGGCAAAAATCCCAACACCTACCTACCATTCATATTTCTAAGGAACTAACTCCAGCTGAGCTTGACAAAGTACACACTATACTCAAGGTCTATAGCATCATTTTCTCCAAATTTGATACTGACTATGGGCATATGAAGGGTTGGACTCATATTATTGATGTTGGGGATGCTTTTCCCATCTGATCCAAACCCTACAACAAATTAAAATTTGATGAGATACAGATGAAGAAGGAGCTCAAACAGTTGCTGGACGCTGGGTTGCTGGTGCCTTCCCAAAGCCCTGTTCATCCCTTCTTCTAATGATAAAGAATAATAATGGAGGTCATTGGGTAGTGATGGACTAATGCAAACTGAATAACCTCACAAAAAAGGATAGTTACCCTTGTTGGCGTTACAGTTCTTTAGACTGTTGCCACAGTCCAAAGGTGGCTCTTAGCTGAAATTTGAAAAAGGGGTCAAAAAGGATGCGGAAGAAAGAATAGAATACTGGATATTTTATTAGATTAAAATGTGTTGATATTTATAGGGTGCATAGGGACATGGTGCCTCAAGGATCTTCGTGGCCTTATCTATTCAGGATCTTTCATGGCCTTACAGATTGACCGCCTGTTTGGAACCCTCATGGTATTTCGCCACCCCAATGATCAGATCAGTGTAAACTCTGCTTCATATGACTCCAGAAGTGGGGATGATATTCCTGAAGTCATCTCCATTTGAATAGGCTCAAGAGTCAATTCACTGTGGCTCAATTTGAATGTGGTGAATTTGATTTGTTTTTTATCTCAAATCCTGACAACACCCCTCTCAAGGTCCTGTCAGAGGGGGGTATAGGGCCAAAGGAGCTGGCCATGCACCCTATTAACCACGGTTCCCTGGTTGGCATCAGCAATGGAGTACTCTGACTTCACCTTATAAGTGACCTTATAATGTCCAGACCAAAGAACGTCTAGCTCATTCTGTTGGCCTCAAGGTTGACGGTGATAGAAGAGAACAAATTCACCTAATTGGAAAGTTGGTAAGGAGGGTCAGATGAGATTAAATCGGGATGTCTCTCTTCCTATAGTGGTGATAATGCCTTGTGTGGCTAGGGCTTGAAGCCGGACAATTTCATTGGCTAAGACCCTCATAGTTAATTCAGAGTTCTCAGGTGTGGAGGTCTCAAGCAATGGCTGGACGCTACTTGATAGCCAAGGCGCATGACCATATAGGGCTTCAAATGGGGACACCTTGATGACTCGTTGGTAGCTTATCCTGTAGGCAAGCAAAGCGCTGGGTAAGTGTGGTTCCAGCGAGCAGGATCCAAGGCAGCCATCTTTCATAAAATGGAGATAAGAGTTCCTTTAATGCATTCTACCACCCCATTAGTTGATGGGTGGTAAGGGGCAGCGAAACTGGGTAGTGATGAATAGTAAGGCAAGTTCTTGTACAACCAGTGAAGTGAAATTTAACCCGTTATCCAAAAGTAAGGTTTGGGGGCACTCATACTGGGTGAAAAAGGATTGAACAAGGAAGAGAGCTGTGGCTTTGGCAGTGGCAACTGGGACCAAAATCGCTTCAACCCACTTGGGTAACTGGTTCACGGCTAGGATAATATACTTATGGCCATGCAACCCAGTGGGAAGAGGACCCACCACATCAATGCTAATGACATTGAAAGCCCTGCCAGGGCAATGACTAAGTGTTGAAATTGAGGATTGGCTTGGACTTGGGATTGGCAAGTCATTCATGCCTCCAAAACCTCTTGGATGGCTTGCACCATATGGTCCCAGTAACATTTTGACTTCAGCCATTTGTGAGTCTTTTTAACTGCCCCGTGTCCCACAGTAGAATGGCCCTTTAGAAAAACATCAGTTTAGGAAGAGGGTCAGACATAAGGGAGCCACTTATTACTGACTTTCTTGTAGAGCAGCCCATCCTTAATTTGGGTGTCTTGAGTCATCCTTCGGAGTTCAGCTTGGACATCAGGAGTTTTCAACTCCTATTGCTCAGGTTGACCTATTAGATTATACAGCTGGTCCTCCTTGGGGGTCAAAGATGTTAGCACCAGCATCCTGAAGTGGCTGTCAGCGTTTTGGTGAATCACGCCTGTGCAATGGACAATGGTAAAATCATAGCTCTGAAGTCGTAAGGCCCACCTTGCTAATTGGCCATCTGGGTCCTTCATTTTTTTAAGCCACCGGAGTGAGGAGTGGTCTGTAACAATGGTAAAGTGAGAACGATAGAGATAATGATAAAGATGTTTGATGGCTAGCAAGACAGCCAGGCACTTCCTCTTGATAGCACTGTAGTTCCATTCAGCTTTACTAAGTGTCTCACTAAGATATGCCACAGGTTGGTTAACTTGGTTTTCATCATGTTAGCTAGGATAGCCCCAAAAGCAACATCACTTGCATCTATAAACAACAAGAAGGGTTTATCAAAACATGTGTGGACTAAAATGGGTTTAGTACATAGTGCAGTCCTCAAGGCATCAAAAGCCTGTTCTTGTTCAGGCCGCCATTCAATTGTCACAATCTTCTGCAGGAGGTAGAATAGTGGCTCGGCTAGGTTGGCAAACTGGGGGATAAACTGACAATAATAGCCCACCATGACTAGGAATACCTGGATATACATTAAGTTTTGGGGCGTGACATTCTCTCTATGGCGTCAACTTTGTCTGGTATAGGCTGGATGCCATCCTTGGAAACTTTGTGTCCCAGAAACTCCAATTATTATTGAAAGAAGGAGCACTTCAAAGGTTTAAGCTTTATAGAAGCCTTTCTGAGCCAATTGAAGACTTCCCTGAGATGCTCAATGTGTCCATTAAAGGTTCGTGAGAAAACAGTAATGTCATCTAGGTAGAAGAGGATGCATGAATCTTCAAGTCCCTAAGGATCCCGTCCATGGCACGTTGGAAGGTGGCTAGGCATTACAAAGGCCCTGGGTCATCCTTGTGGGCTCGAATAGTCCTTAATTAGTTATGAGAGCACACTTGGCTCAATCTTCAGGGGCGAGCTCAACTTGACAATATCCGCTGGCAATGTTCATGACAGAAAAGCATTGAGATCTGGCAAGCAGACAGAGGGAGTCATCGATTTAGGGCAGAGGATAACTATCCTTCTTAATGATGGAGTTGAGTCACCGGTAGTCCACCATCAACTTGTGGCTGCCATCCTTCTTCTGAAACAGCAGAAGAGGATAGACCTAAGGCTGCACGATGGTACCAGAAGTCCGGCGTTGAGTAGTTGTTTATGTTCCACCATTACCTGGCCTCTTCAACCTTGCTTTTTCAGTAAGGTTGGTACTGGAAGGGGAGCGTCCCAGGTTCCACATGATGTAGGACTCCATTAATTCTTCCAAAGTTGTAGGTCAAGGCCAAAAATAGGTCCAAATACTCCTCCAACGACTCTTGAACCTTATGTAGTTGGTTATCCAAGAGGTCCTTTCTGATACTGGTATTGACCAGGCTTACCAATGGAGGAGTCTCCAAGCCGAAATCCCTCAAGTCCCCAAAGCTTTGAACATCGGCAACAGCCCCTATCAGTAAAAGGTGGACATAAGCGACGGGACTGTTTGGACCTACTATATTTGTTTTGTCAGTAAGGTTGGCTAAAAAGATGGATATAGAGCTTCATACCCTGGATCTAGGATCCCCAAGCAGGATAGCACCTTTTTTGTGGACTGGCTGTCTATGCCTAAAATTTTTAATAGGTATCCTGAGGGGATGTTGAAAAAGACCTGGCTGTCGGCAATAACTTGGGACTTTGGTGGTACTGTAGTCGCCCTAGGTAAGTAGAACAGTATGCCTTATTGCCCATCATTAGCAGGAGGGGGCAACTGGACTTGAGAGCCCCTAATGTGATATGTGAGCCGATCAATTTAGCCTATAATCTCCAGTAAACAGGCTCAGGCTTTGACCTCTGCCTCAGAATAATGAGAGGTTTTGAATATCAGAGGGACCTATGCCCTAGTAGGGATAATAAAGCCGCCAACATAATGGAGTACTGCTGAATAGCTCAAATTGAACTAGGTACCAAGGAGCAGGTAATAGCTAGGGTTATCTAGAGCGACAGAGGGGGTGTTTACAGCGAGCTTTCCAAAATGTACCAGTAGAGAGGAATAAGCCCCTATAGATTGGGTGCATTGTGGGCCATCCGTGCCATACTCCATATAGTATGGCAAATCTGGAGCAATCTTGACGCGCTTCATTAACTTGGATGATATGACGTTCACGGGGGAACCACTGTTAACTATGGAAAGGACTGGAATTTTATGAACTAAAACTGAGACATGGGTAACCAGACTTCTGAGCTGGGGCGGTAGCGTGAGGAACATGGGAGAGTCATCAGAAGAATAGTAAGCAGTATCAATTTCTTTATTATCATTGGATACAGAAACTTCTTCTCCAGGTATGATAACTTCTGGGCTGTTACAGGTTATGGAAAATTATTGAGGCTGAGTAGGGATGCCAGCATGGAGCGCCTCGTCCTTCATGATAATGGCCCTTTTCCTGCCTCCTTGGCAAGTCATTTCCAGCAGGTCTTGGCACTGTGTCTAAAACCGTTACAGTAAGTGCATTCAGGTCAAGGATTTTTCTGGTTTTGACCACATGGACTCTAGAACGGTTAGAGGGGCCTGTAAATGTAGCCTTAAAGTTAGAGTTGAGGCAGGGATTTCGTTAAGTGATTCCTTGATTTCCTGGATACAGGCAAATCCATTCTTCTGCCCAATAATATGCATTTGAGCCTCAGGTTAGGATCCCAATGCAGAAATGACAGTGGTAATAGTATCATCCAGTGTGATACAATTTGTAGTGACTAAGGGCTGAGCTTGGGCATAAAAACAGCTGGCAAACGCCATGGGGGCTTTCTCCTTTATTCAGTTGGATACCCATGAACTCCTGTTTTTGGTTGGCTAGGGTTTGATTACTGCCAAACTATTGGACTAAGGCTGTACGGACCTGTTCCCAGGTGTTACACTCCTTCAAATGGGGGGTCATGATTTCCCAGGCGGTGCTATCTAAGCAGGAGTGGATATGCTTTACCTTCTGCTGGTCATTGGCCTCCTCCATGTAACTCTCATATGCGTACAGGAAGGAGGCAATGCTTTCCAGCTGGCGATAAAACTTTCTTTAAAAATAGGTTTAAACTAGGTTACAAGATGATTAAAAATTGTTAAAACCAGAGGCGCTGGCTCTGAGATATCAGTCTCTGCATAGTCGTGGGGGCCTTCTGGTCCAGCTGTCGCTGTAGGCCCTCAAGGTCCTCATAGATATCATCCCAATTATTTTGATGAGAGCGGAAATAGAAGCCTTACTTGCAACCTGCTCCTTTAGGGATTGAACGTCAGCGCCCTGAAGGTGAAGCTGGCTCTCAAGAGCGGTCAAATGGGTTTCAAACCCTCAACAAGTTTGTTTGTTCTGAGAGATGCAAGTATCAGTAAGCTTGGTGAAGGCACTGAAGTTGTCCATTTTTTCTAAAAGTGCCTCAATGGAGACCTTAGGGTCAAGAGAGAATTCATCCATTTGGAGTTTGCATCCCTGAGCTACATTCCAAATCTGATCACGTAGGGCAGCTAAGGCTGTTATCACATCCTTCTGCCAAGAGTCTTCAGGGCCATCAGGGGTGGGTGCTGAGGGACCTGGGGGACCTTGAGGTCCATGGGGACCATCTGGTCCTTTGAGTCCCTCACGCCCTTTGGGGCCTTCAGGCCCCCTAGTCCCTTCAGGACCTTCACTCCTGGAGGAGTAGTCACAAGAGGCCAGCTCCCAATAGTGTTGTTGCAGGGTCCATACCAGATCCTTCAACTTGAAGGAGGCGTTGATTCCAAGTTGCCTCAATAAGTTTGACGTTCTGATGCAGCTGGTCCTCAAGATAGCCAGAGATCCCACTATCTAAGACCACAATTTGACCTTAGACCTCATTGATCAACTGTCATTTATCAATAATGGCCTCACGTTTGTCATGGACAAAGGAGGAGGCTGCATTGTAGAAATCAACAATGTGAGAGTATAAGGCCTTGGTGAGCCCCAGTTGTTGGAAGACTTCTTGATGGTGCAACTCAACTAGTTAAAGTAGATTAATAGCTGGGTTGTCAGGATTTTGCCAAATTCTCTTATTTCTGAAAATTCTGCCCCATCAATTCCCCCAGCATCATTGGAAGGAGAGAGCAATATATCTCAATCTATCAAGGTTAATGATCAATCTCATCCCAATCAATTGATTGAAGATTTGATTGCGCAGAGATTAATTTGCTCTGATAGATTACAAGCCATTACAAAGCCTATAAATATCCCCACTTTTTGATAATAAAATTAGGTCAAATTATAACCTGTATTTTGTTTAATTTTATCACTTTTTTGGAGAATCCACTCAGTGTAACTTTGAGAGAAAACCTGCCCCATTGGAAGTGTAATTTAAAACTTCCAGACTGGTGCTCACTACAGGGGCACTCTGAGTTATGCACCAGTGAAAACGTCAATCATTACCATGGATTCTCAATTTTCGCCTGAAGAAGCTCAAGACCATGAGCAAGGCCGCATATTACGATGGGTTCATTTATCTGAAACCCAAATCTCAAGATTACCTTCCACGTTGGAATTTCATGCCAACTTGGAATTTTATGGTCCTAACTTAAGCTTTACCTCAGATTTTCAACTACCACCTGAGGTTTTACAAAATATTATCAATCAACTGCTTGAAGGTGCTTTAATTCCTGGAATCCGTGCTACCCAATCTCAATCTAATGCCATACCCTCTATTTTATGGGAAGTATTGCAATCCTCCCAAATGCCAGGAATTGGCCCCAAACAATACTTGCACCAGCTTGTTCACCCCACCTTATACCATTTATTACCCATAGTGGGAATGCACCATCAAGGGATGCTCAATTTACTAGAAGGACTTCAATCCTTGAATAATCATGTTTCCAAATTTTTCAAGTCTGCCTCTGAATTTAGCTGAGATAATTGTGAGGCCATTATTAGTAATTGGACCCTTCTCAACGAAATTCATCAACAGCTTATTCAGCTCAATACTGGGATGTCTAGTTTTGTCAATATTCAGTTCACAAGGTGAGTACAGGAGATTCAGAGAGAATGGAGAGAGGGTCTTTCCCAACTCTCTGAGCATAATCAATCAATGGAGGCGGAAGTTAGAAACCGTCTAGTTCACTTGGAACAGTTGTACTCAGGAATTCAATTCTGGGTTAATGAGGTAGAGAAAACCACTGGAGCTATGGGTCCCCCAGGGGTTGAAGGACCTCGTGGGCCACCTGGGGGTGTAGGACCACGTGGACCACCTGGTGCTGATGGACCATGGGGACCCCCTGGGAATGTAGGGCCTCATGGTCCACCAGGCGTTGAAGGACCTTGGGGCCTCTGGGTGCTGATGGGCATTCTGGATCCCTTCAACAAATTGACTCTCTCTTGAGTATGATGGATTGCTTGTGTGAACAATTCTATAAATTGGCCAAGGAATGTAACTTAACCCCTGATGGGGTACCAATTGATCCCCTCTTGTCACTTCAGTCTTTATCTGATGAGTTGGTCAATTTGGGTAAATGGGCAAAGGACACTGATATCCTACTCCATGCTTGTGAATCTAAAGGAGAAATGCTCCAAGCGAAGATTGAGATGCTGGAACTCAAGTATAATGCCCAACAGGAACAGATTTTTGAGCTATCCTGCCAATTAGATGAGAAAGTGGGGCTTGCTGAGCTGAACCGTCAGATTAGTGAAATTTGTACCAAAACTGCTGGTCCTTATCCTCAATTTTCTTCTCAAGCGTCAGACTCCAATTCGTATGTTTCCACTCAATCTGAACAACCTGGAGTACATGTTTTGACCTCTAATGCCCCCATGAGTTTCAAACTGGTATTCAAGGATAAGTACTCACTGGGGGAAGGCAGCATTATTTCCTTCCTCTATCTTTATGAAAAGGCGCTAAGTGAGGCTACAGATCACCAGAAGATGAATTATTTGCCAAATTGCCTTACTCATTTGGCTCAGGATATCATGGTACCCCACTTGATGACTTGCTCTACCTGGTCTCAGGTGAAGGAAGCGCTTATCAAAGAATTTGGGAGTGAGCAAACTCTGTCCTCTCAAAAACAGGCTTTTATGGGTATACAGCCCCACCAAAACGAATCTATCAAAGACTTTGCTCATCAGTTCTATCAGGAAGCTCAGACTCTAGTGGCTTGTGGTCAGTTAAATTTGGATGATGCAATTATGGCAGTTATGTCAGCTTTTTCTTCCAGAACGCAAATGCAAGTTTATCTAATCAGTGTAAAAAAGAATTTCCAAAGTATTTTGGACATTAAGGAGGCCTTGTTGGAATTGCCTCCTCAATTCTCTAAAAAACCCCAAGTTTATGAGTCTCCTAGACCTAGTCGCCCCAAAGTCTATGCTATGCCTGAGAATACTAGGGCGATCCAGTGTAACTACTGTCATTGATATTTTCATACTGAGGATCGTTGTTTCAAGAAGGAAGCAGATGAGAAGAAGAAAAGAGATAAGCCCAATAAGATTCTCCACCTCGATAATGAGATGAGTGCGCAGCAAGAGCATCAAAGCCTGATTGAGTATAATAAAGATGAACATTCTTCTTATTCCTTGCCCTCCTTGTTGGCTTTATCCTCTCAGTTCAGAAGCACCATTACCCATATTGACTTCTGAGTGAATCAAATCAATGCCAAAGCTATCATAGATACAGGATCTCCAGTGAATGTTGTTTCATCAAAATTCATCAAGTGAATCAAATTAACTCCTGATATTTCTCACTTTGAAGAATATGGCATGGCTGGACCTCAGAGTACTTGGTCAATTGGAGCTTTTTCGTCCCTTCCCCTGAAAATTGGGAAATTAACTTTTACAATCCCTGCCATTGTACTTGATAACTTGAGTTATGACCTACTTTTGGGAACTCAATTTTTATGAGAATTTGATGGAATTATCAATTACCTGACTCATCATTGTCTCTCTTGGGGTATAGAGTTCCCTTACTTTTATCTGATCATGCTTCTACCTGATGTCAGTTATGTCTGCTAGAGAAGGAAACAAAAGGTCTTATTCACTTCAATATCACGTTGGAGATTCTCATGTAAAATTACCCCCTACATTGGCTGATATTGAAGAGGGGATGCCTATTTCTCCCCCAAAAGCTTAGTTATTCCGCCAAAATCACAGGTAATTGTTAACACTTCTTTGCATTTTTTGATTCCCAAAGGACATTTGTTACAAGTTCAAGGCATTTTCAACCCTTCTGCTAAAGAACTCTTGCCTTGTCCTGGAGTATTGGATTATGCTTATTCAGGATCATTATCTGTCTTACTGGCGAACCTTACCAATGAGCCAAAATTGGTAGATCAAGAGCATCCAATTGCTTATGTCAAGTTACTGCCCTTATCTCGGATTTATGATGTTAAACCCTTTGGAAGTCTACAAGATTTTGGGTTGGAAAGTGATCAGGAAATCCTTACTGTGGGTCCTGCTATTGGGAAACACCTCTCTAGTGAACAGGAGAGACAAGTGCTTCAATTGTTAGATGAATATTCTGACATTTTTGCTAAGCATACTTATGATTTTGGGAAGATGAAAGGAGTAATGCACTCTGTTGAAACTGGCGATCACCTTCCTATTCGTGCAAAGCCCTATTGTAAGTCTAAAGTAGAAGAAGCCCAGGTTACTAAGGAGCTGCATCAATTGTTGGAGGCTGGATTGTTGAAACCCTCCAATAGTCCTTGGGCATCTCCATTGTTATTGGTTAAGAAGAAAGATGGTTCTCACCAAGTTGTTATGGATTATTGCAGACTGAATGCTATTACTCGACGAGATTGTTATCCCTTACCTAGGATCAATGATTCTCTTAGGTTGTTGGCTGGATCCACCTATTTTTTGGCCATGGACTTAGCCAGTGGATATTGGCAAATTGAGTTATCACCAGAAGATTGTGCCAAGTGTGCCCTGATATCGAGTGAAGGGTTGTTTGAACCAACTCATATGCCTCAAGGACTAAGCAATGCCCCAGCAACTTTCCAAAGGGCCATGGACAGTATGCTACGGGATCTAAAGCTTACTTGTGTTCTGGTATATCTTGATGATATTACCATGTTTTCCAAAACTTTTACTGAGCATTTGGACCATCTAAAAGAAGTTTTCAGACGAATTTGGAGCTCTTCCTTAAAACTCAAACCCTCCAAATGTTCATTCTTTCAAAATGAAATGGACTTTTTAGGACATCAGGTCTCAGCTAAAGGGATTGACCCCTCTTGGACAAAATTCAAGCCATCCAACGAATGCCTCCTCCAACCTCTCTGCGGGATATTCAAGTCTTTCTTGGCATGGTTGGGTATTACCAGCAATTTATACCCAACTTTGCTGATATGGCTGAACCCTTATTTCACCTGTTGCAGAAAGGAGTGCCCTTTGAGTGGGGATCAGCTCAAGAACAATTGTTCAATTCTCTACATACTGCCTTGATCAAGGCACCTGTTCTAATTCATCCCCAATTTGACAAGCCTTTCTTTTTACATACTGATGCAAGCAATGTCGCTATTGGGGCTATCTTATCCCAGTGTGATGAAGAGAAGAATGATCATCCCGTCACTTTCTATAGCAAAACTTTGTTGAAGGCTGAACGGAATTACAGTGTCACTGAGCGGGAGTGTTTGGCTGTAATTCTAGCAATCAAGCACTTCCGTCCCTTCTTATATGGTAACCATTTCACTGTTATTACCGACCATTCTTCCTTAAGATGGTTGCAGAACATGAAGGATCCTGATGGGAGGTTGGCCCGTTGGGCTTTAAGGTTGCAAAATTATGATTTCTCCATTGTTCATCGCTCAGGTGCTCAACATCAAAATGCTGATGGGCTGTCCCAATTGCCTATTCTGACCTTGAACTAGAAAAAGAAGAACGCTTATATAATCTTATTGGATGACCTGAGTTGTGGGATCAAGAAACTGAAGAGGATTGAGCCTTTTTAAAATCAATTACCAAAGATACTATGATTTGGGATGGAGCTTTGTATAAGAAAGTCAAATCCAAGTGGTTGCCCTTTCTGCATCCCAACTCTAGATTTCGTGCTGTAATGGAAAGTCATGAACATGTCAGTCATAGTGGCTTAAAGAAGACTCAAGAATGGTTGAAGACTCGATACTATTGGAACAACATGACTGAATTCATCTGAGAGACCCTTGACTCATGTCTTATTTGTAAACGCCATGGAACTACTAACCCTACTTTTCAACATCAAGTTATGCCTCCAACTAAGGCATTTGAGGTGGTTAGCATTGACGTTGTAGGTCCTTTTCCTCGAGGATTGCATGGACATCAGTATATCATTATGGCTGTTGACCATTTAACTAAATGGGTTGAGGCCATTTCCATTGCTACCCCCTCGGCTAAAACTACAGCGCTATTCCTATACCAACATATCATTTCTCAACATGGGTGTCCCAAGGTCCTTATGTCAGATAATGGGACTAACTTCACCTCGCAACTTATACAGGAGTTATCCAAATTATTTAACACTGCTCAGCGATTTGTTGTCCCATATAATCCATCTACAAATGGGGCCATTGAACGAGTTAATGGAACCCTAGTCTCAATTCTAAGGAAGATGGCATCCACTGACCCAACTCGGTGGAATTTTTATTTGCCTAGTGCCTTGTTTGCTTATTAGATAAGCTATCATCACATTATCAAGATGTCCCCTTTAAGTGCATATATGGGCGGGATCCTTCAGTCCCTTCTAGTGTTCAGACAATCCTTGAGGAAAGCATTCAAGAAAATTCTAATTTAATTATGAGGAATCTGGCCAATGAGATTATCCATCTTCAAGCTCAAGCAATGAAATCAATTGAAACAACCACTCAAAAAGAGACCCAAAGGAGTAATCAACACAAACCTGCCTTACCTGAATACCAGATTGGGGATTACGTTATGTACTATCATTCTCGACCTGGTGGGCAAACTGAAAAGTTAGGAACTAATTGGTCTGGTCCCTATCAAGTTATATTTTAAAAAGTATTAGAGTATTTAATTGTTCATGTTGATACTGGTATAGTGGTAAATCGTATTCATCCTAGGTTTTAAGAAGTCACCCTCCACCACAATCAAATCTTGAGGGGGGAAGTGTTGGGTTTTCACCAAATTCTCTTATCTCTGAAAATTCCACCCCATTGATTCCCCCAGCATCATTGGAAGGAGAGAGCAATATATCTCAATCTATCAAGGCTAATGATCAATCTCATACCAATCAATTGATTGAAGATTTGAGATCAGAGATTAATTCTCTCTGATAGATTACGAGCTGTTATGAAGCCTATAAATATCCCCACTTTTTGATAATAAAAATTAGGTCAAATTTTAACCTGTATCTTCGTTTAAATTTATCACCTTTTTTGAGAATCCACTCAGTGTAACTTCAAGAAGAAACCTGCCCCATTGGAAGTGTAATTCAAAACTTCCAGACCATCAAGCAGCACTTCTCGACTGACCAGAAGACTGATATTTGGTGCTGCTAGTATTCTCCATTGTTTGTGATAGACATTTTCACTTAAGAAAGCTCAGAGCCCCTGTAGTGAGCACCACGTTTGTCAGCATTACAGTTCTTTAAACTGTTTCCAAGGTCTGAAGATGATTAAAAGCTGAAAGTCAAAAAAAGGGATCAAAAAGGAAGCATAAGAATGTATAGAAATACAAATATTTTATTAGACTAAAATGTGTCAATATTTATAAGGTGCGTAGGGACACAGTGCCTCAAGGAACTTCATGGCTCCATCGTTTCAGGATTTTTATGGCCTTCCAGATTGACCGCCTGTTTGGCACCCTCATGATAGTTGCCGCCCCCATGACTGGATTGGTGGAAATGCCGCTTCACTTGACTCCAGAAGTGTGGATGAAATTCCTGAAGTCATCTCCATTAGAATAGGCTTGAGAGTTGCTTCACTTCAGATCAATTCAGAATTGAGGGATTCACTTTGTTTTTTTATCTCAAAACCTGACAATCCTATCTCCTATATTGACGACGTTCTGGCCCAACTATCTGGATCCAAGTTCTTTTCTTCTATAAACTTGGCTAATGGTATTGGTAGATGGACCTTTCTCCACAAGATCAAGAGAATTGTGCCCTTATCTGTAGCAAGAGCCTGTTCTAACCCATTTGGCTAGCGCAGAGGTTGTGCAATTCTCCAGCGACTTTCCAGCAGGCGAGGATTATATTCTCCGGGATCTTGAGCTGAGTTGTGTGATCTTCTATCTAGATTACATCACAGTTTTCTCCAAGAATTTCAATGAGCACCTCATGCACTTAAAAAGTGGTACAGAGCCTGTGGACTTCTAACATTAAGTTGTAACCATCAAAATGTACATCTTTCAAAAAAGAAGCTGGATTTCCATGGGCACAGTATCTCGCAATATGGGATTAAACTTCTACAAGATAAGGTTGAAGCTATATCTAAGATGGCTGCGCCCAAAACCCTTCAAACATCCAGGTTACTTTGGGCATGATTGGGTATTACCATCAATTCATCTTTAAGTTTGCACAGCTCAGTAAGCCACTCGTACATCTCTTAACTAATAACACTCCATTTCATTGGGGTGCTGACAAAAGGCCGCGTTCAAGTACCTGAAAAGTTGCTGCAACAAAGGCCTATCCTCTGCCACACTGACTATGGAAAGCACTTTAGTTGTTCATGGATGACTCTGATTACACCATCGTAGCTAACTTGGACCAATTGGATGAGCATGGGGTCAATCATCCTGTGTCCTACTTCAGCAAGATGCTCTCAAAAGTAGAACGCAACTACAACGTCACTGAGAAGGAGTGCCTTGCTGTCTTACTCGCAATAAAGTACTATTTCCCTTTCCTATATGAGACTTCTTCAAAGTAATTACTGACCATGTCTTCTTGAAGTGAATTCAGAGATAAAAGATTCCACTGGACGGTTGGCTGGGCTTTAAAGCTCTAGCATTATGACATGACAATTGAGTACCAGGTGGGAACTCTCAAAATGAACATTGATGGATTGACATGGCTGCCTGTCATTCACTTAGATAATAATGAAGTTGAGAAATTACGTGACCTCCCTATGATTCCTGATGCAGGGGCTGATGAGGATGAACCCATAAAGAAGATGCTAGCTCATACTCCTACAACACCAAGGTGAAGAATGTGAAGCTATACAAAAAAGGAGGGCAAACTGGTTTCCCTATCTAAGGACATCAAAGTGAGTACCTGTTGTCACAATTCTAATATGACTGGATGATAAGCTATAGTTCTGGTGGATCATAAATTAGATTCAAGGCGATCCATGGGATTGAGAGATTAATTATGTCGATGCAAAGTGAGTTTGATCAAAGAAATAATGGATCAGCTAATTTGGGGAATTCAGCTGAAGCCTCAATGTGCAAGTGAACCCCTAGATTGTAGTGAATAGTGATTTTACAAAGTGGAGTGGGTTGAATCCACCAAGGAATACCAAGGTTAAGAGTTGAGCAGGAGAATGAGAAGGAGGAGGTTTTTACACAAAGGAAGAAGTAGTAGGGAAGTAACGGAAGTAGCTGTTAGTTTAAATATTATATAAAGTGATATCATCGTGGAAACAGCTCCTTATTAAAGTCTTTATTAGTTTTATTTATTGAGGGTCAGCGATCCGCATATCGCTTGTCTATTGCTAAGTGGATTTACCCTGTGCAACCTGTTTGGCGAAATCAAGCAAATCCATTGAAAAGTTAACAGTGGTGCTCACTACATGGGGCCCAATGATAAACCTGTTAAATAGCTTCATATTTTCTGCAAAAAAATGGCATAACCAGTTTTCCTTGGCAAGGGACTACCAAGTTTGTCAAATTATCTCAATATGCTGAGCTGAAGCTTACCTTGAATACACACTCCAGCTAAAAAATGCTTTTCCAAGAAAATAAAAGTATGACTGAGCAGCTCGCCAAGGCTTTTCACCAACTGCACCTGGTGGGGGACCAAACCAACCAACTTGCCAACCTCTTGGGCAGCACTACCAAGCGGCTATACTGTACATAGTGTAAATTAAATAAGGTTATTAGGATGGAGGAGACCTGCAGTGACAAGCTACCCCATTTAAGCATGATGGAAACATACATGGGTTTTTAGGAGGTTTGAATTTGCTTTAGAGGGAGCTTCTGATCAGCGGAAAACTAAACTGTTGTTACCTGCTTTGGATGTTGTGAGTGCTGACCAGGTCACATGTTACATTATGAATAGTACTGTATCTTATCCCAAGGTGAAGTAGACTGTGATCCGTCTGTTTGGTGGCAGGGCAAAATTGGCTCAACGCAAGGCAGAGTTTTCGACAATACAGTTTCATAATAATGAGTCTTTGGTGAAATTTGTGGAATGGTTAATGGCGGAGACTCATGTGTTTTTTGGAGCAAATATCTCATCTAACAAGGAGGTGGCATAGTGATGACGGCGGCTGTCAAGCCATATTGAGAAATGTATAATGCTATGTCATGCTTTCTTGATGATGATGAAGAGCTACTAAAAATTGTCAGTCATTTATGCCATCTATCTGCCACTTTTAGTGCTCCCAATGTGGAACGGAAAGCCCCTGTAACTGCTACCAAATCCCCACCTGTATTGGAGCAACAATGACTTGGGTATAATCCGTTGGGGAATACTCAACCCCTTAACGCTTTGGTAAGTCCTTTCCGCCCCCATTATTATATAACCAGCTCGTCTTTGGATGAGTTACCATTTAACAAGTAATTTCAGACCTGGAGCTCTTGGTGCGATGCAGATATGAGTGCTTTTTAAAATACTTGCTTCTCATGCAGCCAACGAGGACATTACACAGCTAGCTGTCAAAGAAAACTGAATGTCAATGCAGTACCAGTTTGCCCAAACTAAACAGGAAAAAGGTCAAGTGGAGTAGATATGGGCACTTTACTTCTGCTGATTCAAATCTATCTGTCCCAAATGACTCTCTGAGTCATTTTGTGCCATACCCAATACTCACCCCAACGATTTATGTATCAACAAATACTCTACAATATCTTGGCCTCAAGATGAGGGAGCGACCCCAATATTGTGGACATGGAGTTCTGCTAAGATGTGAAAAATCCGTACACCTGGCAAATCCTTGAGTGGAATAGCACAGTTGATGGGGAGCCTTCAGCCCATGTCACATCTCTAGAGGGGTGAGCGTGGCGATTCCAGTAGAGAAATTTCCCAGGAGTAACCTCATGTTGGCGCTGGTATTCTCACATTTCTGAATAACCAAAAGCCATTGGATGTTTATGTATTTAACATCCATGGTACTTCTTATTCAGAATGTACATACTGTGACATATTTGTGCAAGATACCAAAATCTAGGCGATTATTAGTACCGGCGCTCCCATCAATATAATATCCACCAAGCTCATAGCTAAGCTTCCGCTGAATCCAGATGTGGATCACAGATTAGTGTATGGGACCGTGGGGTCACAGAGCATTGTGTCAGAGGCACATACAGTGCATTGGCTTTGGGGTTCAGGGCAGTTAGCGCATCCACTCCAGTGGTGGTGTTTCCTAATAATAACTATGACATGATGATTGGCGCTGCGTTTATGCGGCACTTTGGGCCATGGTCAATATGGCGAATGAAACCATCATTATCTTAGGACAACAGATTCCCATATATTTTACCTTCAGCAGAATCCCAGAAGATCCAATACGCTCAAGTCAAATTAATATTGCGTATAGTAATGGGGTGATTCCTGTATGATTTTGGTGGATGAAGCAGAGGACCCAAGTGCTCTTTACCCAGATTTATGAGTATAATAGCATTCTGCTGCGAGTGGCGAGTGTTTTAAGCATACCTTCTGGGCATCAGATCATTATAGGGATGGAGCTCAAAAAATAGATATCACAGAAGGCTTATACAGTGAGATTATGGGGCCCTACCAGCAAATGTGACTTGAACCCCATGTGGCTCCGGGATCCTGTTACCAGGGCAAGGGGAAGTGAAGTTGTTGATAGCCAATCTGCAGAAGGAATCTATGGAGGTTCAGAGGCAACAAGTTGTGGCTTATCTGCATCTGGTTCTTATTGATGAGGTCCACCAGATGCATGACTTTTGTTCATGGGAAAACCTTGGGTTACCAGTAAAAACCTCATCTGGCATAATAACTGTGGTTTTGTGAGAGGTCCTATCTGCGCTATTGGAGGATCAGAAGGATTGGGTAATGTATCTGTTTGCGAAATA
This sequence comes from Massospora cicadina, assembly GCA_022478985.1. Taxonomy (NCBI): domain Eukaryota; kingdom Fungi; phylum Entomophthoromycota; class Entomophthoromycetes; order Entomophthorales; family Entomophthoraceae; genus Massospora; species Massospora cicadina. Next base: position 193,930 of record JAKSZP010014554.1, read on the forward strand.
CCAAAGCATCTTTGCAGCTGATGACCACAATTTGGGATGTGCACGTGGGATTGTACATCGGTTGGACATGGGGGATCACCCTCCTATCTGATCACAGCCTATCTGTTGCTCAAAGGCAGCAGAAGAAGTTGTATCCACTGAGATAGATAAATTGGTTCAACAGGGTATGTTAGAGCCGTCAAAGAGTCCCTGGGCATCCTTGGTGCTAATTTTCAAAAAGAAAGATGGCACCAATAAAGTAGTAATCGATTACCAGAAGCTTAACAACATTACAAAAAGGATATGTACCCACTTCCAAGAATTGATGATGCTTAAGATTGGTTGGGCGGTGCCAAATAAATCTCCGCTATGGATATGATATCATGGTAGATGCAAATCAAGTTGCTAGTGGCGGAACAATAAAAGTGCGCTATATTCACCTTGAAAGGGTTGTTTTAGCCAACACTTATGCCACAGGGTTTGTGCAATGCCCCAACTACGTTTCAGCGGGCTATGGACTGATTTTGGTTGATCTAAAGCTGTCTTGCATTCTAGTCTATCTTTATGATATTGATGTGCTCTCAGGGACATTTATGGATCATCTTGCTCACTTGGAACAAGTGTTCCGCTGACTCGCTGAAGCTAACATTAAAATTAATCTCTGCAAATGCCACTTTATTAAGGAGCAGTTGGAATACCTCAGGTTTGTGGTTGACTCAAAAGGGCTCAGTCTTCAGCTAGAAAGGATGGAAGCTATACGCAAGATGACTCATCCATATAACTAACGGGATATTCAAGTGTTTTGGGGGATATTTGGTTATTACAGGTGGTTCATTCTCAACTTTAGCTGTATTGAAGCTCCACTATTCAATTTATTAAAGAAAAACGCTACCTTTGATTGGACGGTATGATGTCAAATCGCTTTCAAGGCCTTACAAACCGCGTTGGCTAGAGCGCCTGTTTTATAATACCCAAATCTTGAGAAGGGATTTATTGTACAAACAGATGCTTCCCTTTCTGCTGTAAGGGCCATGCTATCCCAAAAGGATGATGCCGGTGTGAAGCATCCCATTGCATATTGTGGCCAAAGTTTAACAGGACCTGAACATAATTACACTACGACAGAGTGGGAGTGCTTAACAGTGATATATGTGTATAACCAATTCTGGGTCTATCTCCACGGGGTTAAATTTAAAGTGGCCACGGATCATGCATCCTTGAGGTGTCTGCAGAATCTGTGGGAACCTTAAGTGTGACTTGCACGATGGGCCCTGAATCTCCAAGCATATGACTTTGAGATTGTATAACGGCCATGGGCAGAACACCAGAACGTGAACTGCCTCTCACACTTACCAACAGTTGCCATTATGGCGGATTTAGTGGACATCATGTATGAGAAGATGGTGGTGGGCAAATATCACAATGAACTGCCGCAAGTAATTAAAGTATTGGATAGGCTTAGACAGGATTCCTTCATGAACAATAGTATATTGTATAAGCGGATTGGTGAATTGACTCTGAGTTTCCTGAAATCTTCTGCTAGAACTGCAATTATTATGGATTCTCAAGAGCAGGAGGTCATGGAGGGCTGCAAAAAACGCTGGAATAATTGCAACCCAATTACTATCAGGAGAGTATGCACTATGATGTGCTCAAAACGTTAGCTGCTGACATCAGTGCTAAGTGGATTAACTATTCTACTGGAAGACCACCTACTAGCTGGTTAAGCCTCATTTCGCATGGCATACTGTTTTTTAGTACTAGTGGTGCCCAACCCAAAAGGGGGAGCAGCCACGCATCTTTATTTGCAAGTGGGCCAAACAAAAGGATTATTAGAAGTAAAAAAGTTCCTAATATAGCACCTCAGTTAATAGCCTAGGAAGCCATATCAGAAGGAGAAGAAGCTCTAGGGAAACTTTTGTCTGGTGCCCACTTTAGCTGGCGGACCATGGTAGACATCATTGGGGTGAGAGCATCAGCGACATGGGGCATAAGGAGGTATAGTTGTGGGTTTTCTTTGTTTATGAGGACAGCATCGTCCATAGCCTCAACATATTTAATGAGTTGATGCTCAGAAAGTGATGAGAACCAGCACACAAGTGAAATACTTGATGTGCCAGCAGGTGTTGGGATAATTGGGGTTAAAAAAAGTTTTTGCCACGTCAATGCAAGCACAGCTCGCACCAAAGGAAAGCTCCTCAATTTCATACTTCGCATCTTCCTCAAAATCATGAGCTACATTGGGATAGGAATGCCCTCAACAAGGGGCTCCATCGCCCCATGGAGTTGCTGGCAAAGAAGGGGTGTTGGCAGGGGTAGCTTCAGCCTTGACTGCCATTTTATTAATATTTTTGTAAATTGGAAAACCATTTTAAGGGCAAAAATGGCGGAGTTGTAATTTGGGAGGATCAACAAAAAATTCCCCAAAGCAAAATATGGCTTGACAAGATACAGTCGTTCATCTTCATCAATCCATTTGAGAGCCTCAAATGGATTTGATTCAGACAGCACTGGGACAGCCACCAGAATTTTGGCAGTGGCAGAAGCTGATTAGCCACGTGCTGTTGACCATGGCAGCTCAGCTGAAACTGAGTCAGCCATTGACTCAGGATTCTGTAATCTGGTCAAATTGGTATAATTTTTTAAAAAATTAACTTTTAATTAGCTGCCGCCTTAAAGCAGTGCCAGAATTTGCCGAGGTTAGGGGTGGGAGGATTGAGCCTCATTTGAAAATTTGAGCTGAACTGACTGCTGATCAAACGCCAGAGGGAGGAGTGGCGGAAGTGGCGGAAGTGGTGGAGGTGGAGGCCATAGGGCACTTGTGCTTTGAGTGATCAAACTTGAAGTACAAGGGGCAAATGGCATGGCCATTATTGACGTGCACCCAGAATGGGTGATCAGGGACAGATATGATCACTGTGAAAGGGGGAATCATGAGGTGGGTGTCAAGATGAAATGGGCGGATTGCCACAAAGGCACATGGCCTGTAAGTCCAGGGGAACGTCCCCTGTGTGTCAATTGGGCCCTCTTCTCATTTCCAAGTAAAAAGGCTCCGAAGAGGGTAACTGTACCCCTTATCACCCATGGCGACCTTGCCCACGTGGTAGACAAGTGCTGGGTAACAGCTCTCCCCCTTAAGATCCCTCCCCCGGTGCCCACATTCACCTCTCCCAAACTTGTACACCTGATCAGGGAAATTTGCACCAAAATTGCTGAAATGAAGTTGATCAGTCTAAAAATGAATGGAAATGAACCCAATATCATAATCCACATAGTCAAAAAGGAATGAAGATTGATTCATCGGCCAGAATTGCCAACAGTTTTGATTTGGCCAACACTGCAATTGTCAAAATTAATTCCCTCCCAAAATTGTTAGAGATGATCCTGACGTGCATGGAGCAGCATCGGACACCATCAATGATAGTTCAAAGCTCCCTTCTGGCAAATCAGGCGTTGTGGCTGATGCAACGCTTTTGACTGAACAAATGGCCCAGAAACTGGGCATGGGTGGGTTGGGCATCCCGACCTGTTCCCAACTAATTAAGACCGCCCCCATCTGGGGTGGCCTGGGGATTCACATTTCCCATTGGGCCAGACACCGTTA